>CANUEY010236360.1:0-34768 GCA_948099555.1 Croton setiger
CATAAGGATAATCTGGAAAATCCAAACAACATATTGAATATATGTTAAAGCAAATTTAAATCAAATAATTCATTTAGGTCAAAATGATAAATGTTTGTAATTTGATAGTGAAATGGAAATATATTACTGTTTTGATGTTCAAAGGCATCTTACAAAGATCATATAGGCATATTCCATGTAGATTATTCATTTTATTTCATGCTTGCCAAATTTTCCAACCAACCAAACAAACAAGGTTAAAAACCAAAAAGGTCTATAAACTAATATGAGGTTGATTTTATCCTATCTTTACCCACCACCTGCCCTTAACGTGGAAGTTAGAATAGATTAGAAGGACCTACACTATACTACGCTTTCCTTAGGTAATCGTCAACAGCACGTGACTCCCATTACCCCCGCATTCGAGAGTCTCTTTCACGCTCCTTCAAATAGGGTTAGCTCGCAATAACAACAATTCATAAATCACGATTCATCCAAATGTTAAACCGGATATATGAACCATCTAGTTTCGATTATATTTTATTATGGTTTGGAGATAGTTTATAAACCGTTGGTTTAAACCGTTCATAACTTGAATTTCCCGCTAAATTTCGAAACAATTTTACTTGTTTGAAATGAGCCGAAATTTGGTTTCGGTCAATTCTAACTACCGTGTTCATATTGATTCTAATTATAGTTTATGATGATTTTAGTTGGTTTATAATGTTACAATTGTATAAAGGTAATTCAGTTGTAAAATGGTTTATAATGTTACAATTTTATAAAAGTAATCCAGTTGTAAAATGGTCACCTATCATTTATTAGTTGATATTCAAATTCTGGTTTGAAATACTTTTACTCCGGGCCGCGGTCCGTCGAGCCACGGTTTGGGTGGGCTAAACCGTAATCAGCTCGTTGAACTGTCGCGTGAACCGCCGATTACGGGCGGTACGCGATTTGGAGACGGTTCGGGGGTTGTTAACCGACGGTTTGAGAACGGTTTACGGTTTATAACGGTTACGGTTCGAAATTTCGTTGAATCTAAATTGGACCGCTGACTGAAAGATTCCGGTTCGAGAGCGGACCAAACCCGTTTTTCCACGGGTCAACCCGACCATGGCCACATCTACTTTTACACCTGCGGTCCAGACGGTTTGAACCAGAAAATGGTCACCTATCAGAGTTGATCTCCAAACCTTTCTAAAACAAACTCGTAAAAACCATTCTACGTGGCCAATGTAAATCCACCTGTCTATAACCAAACTGCGCGTGGTTTCTCAACACATCCGAAGAGCGTGAATAACCAATATCCGCCTCCATTTCTCTCGAATTTCGGGAAGCGCGTGGTATGCATTTCCATCATCCTCACGCGTGGTGAACTCATTTTGCAGCGCGAGTAGTTAATTGTACAATACATCGCGTAGAAATGACTCGACGAATCCGATTAAAGCTCCCTGTTTCTTTTTTTCTTTTTAATTTAATTTAATTTTTTACTTTTTTAATTTTAATTTCCACTTTTAAGCTCTGAAGAAAGAAAATAAATCAATCGCTAAGGAAATTTCACTCCCGCCCATAACCCCTTCCGTCGCTTTATATCGATCTCATCGCCGGAGCTTTCGATTCGATTTCTTGTCGGAAAACTCAATCCTGAACCCTAATTCTTCGTCTTGCTTTATCTCCCTTTGAATTTTATCATAAAATTTTCATTTTCTGGCTCGAATTTATCTTCAATTTCTAGGTATGTGTTCTTATGTAATGCTTCTTTTTTTTTTGGTGATTTTAGTTGTATAATTTGTGTATTTGGGTCTTGTTGCTATTAGTGGAAAAGAATGTGAGGAGTTTTGCAATTTGAAATTTTGAATTTTGAAAAATTTGTAATGGGATTTTAGGTTTTCTGAGATGGGTTTTCATTTTTTATATTGGAAGTTAATTTCTTTAATATTTCGGAGGATTAAATGTGTTTTTGCTTAAATAATCTGAAAGTGTGAAAAGGAAGTTATTTGTGTAATTTTCTGAAGAAATGATTTTGGAGTAGCTTAAAGTTAAAAACATTTGGTTGTAAGTTTATTTTTTATTTTTATGGCAAAAAATTGATTATAATAATAAATTTTGGATCTCTGAGGAAAGAAGGTTAAGGCTTTAGGGCCATGTGGCTATGGGTTAGCTTTCATGTTCTTTTACATTATCTTATTGATGATTCACTTGTTAGTCTAGCGTGATTCTTTAGCTAACCACGTTGTTTGGTATTTGAGATTTTGCTTAATTAATTAATAGAAATGAATCTCTGACTTTATTATTTGCTTGTTTCAATATATAAATCAGTTCCAAGCTGGTCCCTTAAAGTTATTCTCTCTATCCGATCTAGATTTGCTTGAATTTTAGTGAATTAGATCACAGGTATGTCCTCTCTTCATCAATTTTGGATTTTTACCTTGCAAGTGTTTATTCCTTACAAATTCTTGAGCTCTGCATTGCAATTGGAAATTTTGCATAGTTTTGCCATTTCATGTTCAAATGCAGTTTACTTTGCATTTCTTTGACTGTTGGGGAAAATTTGTGAAATTCAGTCAATTTTTTGTGCAATTCAGCTTCTTTTGTTACGTCTACACTGATTGGATTTGGTATTTATGGTTTTTCATGTTTTCCTCAATTAGATGAGGTGTCCAGTTACACATTTCACTTTCTTTCTGGCTCCATGGAATTGTTGGACACAGAACTCTTTTTTGTATCTGCCCTTGTGATGCATCTGATCCTATCTTAGGATAATTCTGCTTCTTATGATGTTATGCCTTAGTAATAGTCTTCATGCAGCTCAATTTTGACCAATTAACAATTATTATCATAATTTATAGATGTATTGAGGTGCAATCTCTTTAGATATTTGTCTTTGCTATTACTGTGATTTTATGCCCTTTTATCTGTTACCATGATGTGCATCCAAAGTCATCCATTGACTTGAACATTGATGTGTGAAAGCATTTATATTTGAACGTTTAAGCTTCAAGTTTCACTTGTATGTAATGCTGGTGAAAATTGGTTGGCAATTGTAGTATCCCACCCATGTTCTTTCATGCTAGCTGCATATTGTCATTAATTACAAGACCAGCTGGTGGGCGGTAAACTGTCAAAGGAAAGCAATTGCCCAAGTAATAAACTCAAGATCAAGGATTATTTTTCATTTAATCATATGGCCAAATTTATTTGAGGATCTTGACCTATCAAGGTCTAAGAGTATCTTCTTGTGAAAATTTATTCTTTTGAAATGAATCTTGTTTTAGCTTGGCTTTTGGGGTATACTTATTTAACCTCATCCTTTCTCTATTTTAAGAACATAAGATTATATTCCACAAAAATCATTTTCATTGATTGATTATTTATTGTGAAACATTGGAATCAGATCACAAATTTTGGTTGCATGTCTGTAGTTTATACTTTATTTAAAATCCATATCCAATAAACCAATCTCTGTTAATTATGCTAATTAGTAATTTATAAATTCAATGCTTTGCATTATTGAATTTTTTGGTCCCTCGACCCTCCACTTCCAATCTTAATTATTGCAGGGCATTGTTCATTTTTAGCCTGAGTGTTACTTTTAGAATTTGTTGACAACAAAAGAATGATTTTTATTGTGACACTTAAATCTCATTTAAAAGTGGTATCCTTATTTAAGTATCTGCTATTATTTCATTTGGGAGGATATGTTAATCCTGCTCCTCTTGCATGGTGTAATGCTATTATGTTGATGGATTTCTCTTCTATAATTTAATCCTCCTCTCATTGGTGGCA
Organism: Croton setiger; assembly: GCA_948099555.1. Taxonomy (NCBI): domain Eukaryota; kingdom Viridiplantae; phylum Streptophyta; class Magnoliopsida; order Malpighiales; family Euphorbiaceae; genus Croton; species Croton setiger. Next base: position 3,769 of record CANUEY010236360.1, read on the forward strand.
AAGGAATTGCATCTTCTGGGTCTTTTTGATTTAATTTTCATGTAAAAAGTTTGATTGATAATGAATGCTATTCCGTTCTTTTGACATTTTAGAACATTTTGAGCTTCTTGATAGAATGACATTGTAGGGCAACTCCAGAATAGTTGTTAAGTTACACTGTCACAGTCAAATGTTATTACCATATCTTTTGAAAATTACTTTGGTCAATGTTTGTTATGCTTGCAAGTCCATTTGATATGCACTTTGAAGCAAATTATGATTTCCTGTGTATGTATTTTTAGGTTTACTTAGATATGGCAAAGGGTAGCAGGGGACGACATAGATGCAGGCCTGCACCATACCCTCTGCCATCTTGTAATCATGATGTTTTGGAGGATTTGTACCTCAAGAAGTCCTCCAAAGTGTTGGATAAGAAAGACTGGGAAGATGCAACATGTTCTGTGTGCATGGAGTGTCCGCATAATGCTGTTCTTCTGCTCTGTTCCTCTCATGACAAGGGTTGCCGTCCCTATATGTGTGCAACAAGCTTTCGGTATTCTAATTGCCTTGACCAGTACAAAAAGGCTTACACTAAAGTGATCTCCGCCAGTGGTACTGCAGAGAACCCCATCCTGCTATCAGATTCTGGTGTGCCTGCTGAGAAGTGTGAAGTTACAGAACTTGCATGCCCACTTTGCAGGGGCCAAGTGAAAGGATGCACTGTGGTGGAACCAGCTCGAGATTATCTGAATGCCAAAAAGAGAAGCTGCATGCAGGACGACTGCTCATTTGTCGGTACTTACAAGGAGCTAAGGAAGCACATGCGGACGGCTCATCCTTCTGCGCGGCCACGTCAAGTTGACCCAAACCTTGAGCAGAAATGGAGAAGGCTTGAGCGGGAGCGTGAACATGATGATGTACTGAGTACAATAAGGTCCACTATGCCGGGGGCAATGGTTTTTGGAGATTATGTGATAGAGGGAAATAATTATGGGTTTGATACAGATGAAGATAATGGGAATCTTGATGCAGATGCAGCAGAGAGAAATGGCGGTTTCGAGGTGGGTTTTGATCGAAACCTTGTGAATGTCTTCCTATTGTTGCATGCATTTGGGCCTTCAGGAGAGGGTCTTAGCAGACGACTAAGGCAGTCCGACCGGTCAAACCACCGAGCACTAGACGAGACTATTGATGGGGTTGGCCATGCTTCTCCAGTTGGTGATTTGAATTCCTCAGACAATAATGACACCGATGATGACAATGGTAATAGCGGAATGTCGCTCGTGAACCGTCTTCGACGCCATGGCAGAGTGCTGCTGGGACGTTCAGGCAGGAGGCGTAGGAATAGAGAAGCAGCAAGCGGAGGTCAGAGATGATTTGGAGTGGGAACTCCAAAGATGAGCAAGCAGGTTTCAGTTGATACATAGTTTTAGGAAAGGGAAATTTTCTGGGATCAGAAAAAAGAAAAAACACAAGTAATTGACTTGAAAGTTTCATGTATTTAGTTAACCTTTTCCATTGATTGTTGCATACCCAACATATATTAGATGTGGCTTCTTCAATTGCCTTCTGCCCACCTGTATGATTCGAAATGAACATTTGTCTATTTGGAAATAACCTCTGTACATGTATGTAAACATGTATTTAATCGTCCTGATTAAATTGTGTTAGCTCATTCTTTGTTTTCATGTCCTGATTTTGATGCAATTATTAGTCTTATCATGCATGTGAACTTGATTCTTCCAAGTATCACGCATGGGTGTATTAATCCACTATTGCTCGTAAAGTATTAGGCAGAGGTGTGTGTGGTTCGCATAAGCTCTCATCCGTCCTGAAATTGTTCCAAAATGGCTTCAGCGGTTGCTAGATTAGAGTATTGGACCCTTCACCGTCACCGCTGTCTCCTCCAGCCGTTGCATTCAACTGGAGATATAAGGGTATCGTTTGAAAGCCCTCACGCCGGTAAGTTGTTTGGTATCCTCAGAATTGTCATCGAAGTACCGGAAGACGGTCAAAAGCTCAAACGAAAAAATGAATTACCACCGCTAGAAATAATTATTGATTTAAACGTTTCCAAGGTTATTTAAACGTTTTTGGTTGGTTTTAGTTGAAAATAATTGTTGCCGAGGTGATTCCAGTCCTTTAAAGTCGAGTATCGAAAATTACAGCAACTGTCATGGAGGTGCAGCGGTGGAATGGGACAAAGAAGAAAGGAAGAATTTTATTGTTTAGGTGTTTGAATGTATTGTGTTATATCAAATTGTTTGGAAAATATGATTTATATACAGAAAGCGAGCACTTGGGTTACCTTGCACTTGCACCTATGGGCCAAGGAGTCCAAACATTTAAACATGTCAATGGCAACTGAAGGTCTATCATCTTTAAGCAGTACAAGAGTGGAACAGCCTCAATTAGACAGACAAACAGAGATCTCTGAAAATTTCATTGGTCATAACTCTACCAAAATTACCTTGTACATCTGATTTTTCAAGGATGACTTGGCTTGCTCAATCAATAATCTGAAATAGAAAGCACATTTTACATCTCCATCAAGATTTGTTAAATCCCCAGTTAAAAACAAAGTACAATTGCAAAGGTTTGTCAGAAGCACCCTATGTAGTAAAGGGAAAACTGTGTTTTGCTGTATTACCCCCTAAAATATAAACCCATGTTCAAGCAGCCCAAACTAATCATTGGAACAACGGCCATGATAACAGAAAATTCAGCCTGATGTAAATCTTCCAACTTTTTTCAGAAATTCGTGAGATCACATTAAATAACATATCTCGGATCTATAATGAAATCAAGTGAAAAGAAATTACCTCAATTTTTCTATGGTTATTTCTATTTTAGTCAAAATCATTTCCATTTAAGAGAGAAAACGTACCTCAACCATGGTATAACCTCTTCCATCAACCCAATCACCCTCTTACGATCCCTTCCATCCTTATTCTGCCCCAAAGTTAAACACTTGATGATGGTGTCTCCTAACTTAACCACCAGTTCAGCAAAATGCTCATCTTCATCCTCCGCCAAAAATTCCTCAAAATTATTTTCTTTTGCTTATTCTTTTTTTTTTCTCCCAAACCCACATCCCTATGTCTTCTCAAAACCCTAAACCCTTCATTTTCTGCTTCTTTATACAATCCCCATTCGTTCAAAAAAAAAAAAAAAAACCTCTGTTTTTAGTCATCTTCACGTAAGGCTTAGGATAAACCTTTGAAGACAAAAGCTCCAAACACTCTAACCCAACCTGTAAACATCGAATAATTTATTAAAAACTCGGAAATTTCCTTGCTGTGCTCAGAGCGTAATTCTGAGGCATGGGAGAGGCGTTTTCTCAAAATCTGGAGACAACTAGTAAGAAAAGGAAAGAACTGCTTGGTCAGAATTTGCGTTTGCGTCTCGATTTGGATTTGGGGAGTAGAAGTTTGGGATTTTTGAGATTAGAAAAAGGGCCAAGGTAATCAAAGAAAAGAGAGTAGATTGGTGTAGAAGTAGAGGATTCAAGTTTGGATTTTAGATCAAATTCTGTGAAGGAAGCCATGAAAAAGGATGGAAATAGAAATTACGGAGGTAGAAGAAATGAAAATTGAGAAGAAGATTGTGTCTTGTGAGTGTGTAAAGTGAAGAAGCTCTGACTCTGCGTCTTCTTCTTCTTCGTTTTCTTAAAGGCGGGAATCAAATGAATCTATGAATCAAATCCCTTTTCAAAATCGAGTCAATTTATACCCACATATGAGTTGGATCGGAATTGGCCCATTTTCCACGAAGGAAGCCCCAAATACAATTAATGGGCCCAATGTTGGGCCAAAATTCAATGATCGGTCCATTTAACTTCGTCTTTGACCTACAATTATGCAACAAACGATATAAACCCTAAAATCTAAATTTGAAAAACCTCTCTTTACACTGGCTGAAGCTCGTAGGCAGGAGGAGGCCGCCATTTTTGTCCTTTCAGTTCAATTTAATTACCAAAGATGCCGAAATCTAAGCGTAATAAAGCAGGTATAGTTTATTCTAATCCCAATTCTTCATCTGTGCATGTCTGTATAAGCACGGAGGTTTTTTTTTTTTTTTTAAAGAGTATGATAGTTTTGCTCATTCGTTTCATTGGATTTATTGTTTGGTGTTTGTAGTTTCACTCACAAAAACGAAGAAAAAGGGAAGAGAACACAAAGAATCAATTGTGAATTCTATAAGGGAAGCTGCAGAAAAGTTCAATTCGATTTATGTGTTTAGTTTTGAGAATATGAGGAATCTCAAGTTCAAGGAGTTCAGAGATCAGCTAAAGTCGACTAGCAGGTGGGTTTTTTTTCTTACACGTCTAAAGATAATTTCTTGTTAATGATCGTTGTGGAAATGTAGCTGTTTGCAGTTTATGGAATTTCTGTTTTTTATTGGTTGATTAAAAGTTAAGAACTTTATAGTTATCTCTGATGTTACATTAAGATTTAGCTTCCAATTTGGATGCTATAGTTTTCAATCTTTCATATTTTATAATGGGGTTGGAGAATTTAGGAGACGGAGATGATTTGTTGCCATTTAATTGAGCAAGAGAAAGAAAGAGAAACAGAATCAATGCAAGACATTTTTAGTTTGTTTGACATTATTACTCTATTTATCCTGGATTGTGGTGTAGTTTTATGTTAATCTCTGATTATTTAAGCTCTAGCGTTGATTATACATCACTAAAGGAGCTTAAAAGGTCCATGCTTTCTCTTGTGATTAATTTTCAGATTCTTCCTTGGATCAAACAAAGTAATGCAAGTTGCTTTAGGGCGATCAGTTGCTGATGAGATCAGGCCAGGAATTCACAAAGTTTCTAAGGTAATCTTGTAAATATGTTTGCTATCAGCTTCTTTGGTCTTTTTTTATTATTCTTAATCTAAAGTTAAATTGTCTTTTAACTGCAGCTTCTGCGTGGAGATGCTGGACTTTTTCTCACTGACTTGGTAAAAGAAGAAGTTGAAAGGTACCGGATTCGTATTTATCTGATGTTCTAGTTTCGTCATTCTTCTTATCTGTTATAAATGCATTGACTGTAATGAGAAAATTTTAATTTGCATTCCTCTGATTCTTCCTTCAATTATTATTATTATGTTTTTAAAAATTATGCTTTGCATACATGAATTTGAAATGATGTTCATGACTTCTATTACGTTGGTTTCTAAGTTGATGGAGATGTGGAAGCATTTTAGGCTTTCTATGAGAAGTAAATAAATACAGCTTGTGTTTATATGCTTCAGTTCCAAATTTTCAGGTTGTTTAATGAATATGAAGAATATGACTTTGCTAGAACAGGAAGTGTTGCGACAGAAAAGGTATTGGAAAATCTTCTACTAAATTAAGTGTTATATACGACTGTATTATGGTTTATGGCTTATTTATTGCTTTAATCAAATAACTGAAGTCCCATCATGTTTTTGAGTTTTTCAGGTAGAACTTCAGGAAGGTCCTTTAGACCAGTTTACTCATGAGATGGAGCCCTTTTTGCGTAAGCAAGGCATGCCTGTTCGGTTGAACAAAGGTACATAATTGCTTTATGTTGTTTGAATTCCTCTTTATGCTGTCATGTGATCATTCAACATAAACATTTCTACATGACAGTTGAGCAATCAAATAAATTTTGTTCTGCAGGTGTTGTGGAGCTAGTATCTGATTATGTTGTTTGTGAAGAAGGGAAACATTTATCCCCCGAGTCCTCTCGGATACTGGTTAGTTCTAGTTTTTTCTTCCCTTCTACTGTCATTATCTTCGTCTTCCCCTCCAAACTATTCTTCCATTGGATAATATAAGGGGGGTATAATTTCATATACTCATGCTTGGTCTCTCATCCCGTAAGCCTTGGATGAAATCTCATTCCTTAGATAAGAATTCTCAACTATTATATGGGATTTGCATGTTCAACCATTTTTTTTCCATTTTTACCTGGTTTAGTACCTGCCATATTAGTAACTTTCTGCTGCTTCACTATCCATTTTTTCTAACTGCTTTTTGTTTTTTGATGTGCGATTCATCCATTCTATGCAGCGATTATTGGGCATCAAGATGGCTACTTTCAAACTTCACTTGATTGCCAGATGGACACCTGAAGATTTTGAACTTTACAGAGAAGGTCTAGACGAGTCAGATGTTGAATCTGCGTAAAACACCTAGGTTTACAAACTCTATATACCTTTTGGCTGTGTAACATACTATGTTTATTGCGGTGTGCATGTAATACAAGCTAATCGAGTAGGGCAGGGGTGCTTGTGTTTAACTGATGCAAGAGCACTAGGCTTTTGTATCTTTTTAATCAAATGCAACCATTGTTTAAATCTTCCAAGTTGTTTGTAAGCTGACACCAGCTGATTTTGGTTTTCCATTATATTTATTTTTCTTCTCTTTTAAGGAGAATGAAGCGAATTATTTTTCTGATAGAATTAATGGTTTCTATGCAACGTCAATGACTTAATAAATGGTGTCTATGCAAAGTCAATGAATCTTCTTCATCTGAGCAAAAACGACTACGTTGAATCGAAATCGTTAGGTTGCTTTTGACACGCACCAGATGTTCAAATAGCTTTTGGCGTTCTGACCAGTTAAAATGATACATTTTATACTATTTCATAATGAAACTTTAGAATTTTATTCACTAAATGTTTATCAAACAACTAAATCAGTCGAATAGCACGCTGCTAAGATCTCAATCCAAGCAAAACGGGAACTCTAGCTCTCATAATCCATTCAGCTCCATTAAGGAACTTTTCAACAGTAAATTTCTGTGCTTCATCCCTGTTAATAAAATGCAAATTCTTCCACTTCACTCTATTCTCAGTCCTAGAACCAGGTCCTTCATTATTATACTCTGCATAATACAAAGTATTAAGATTCAGAATTCCTGCCATAGGCATCCATCCTTCAGGTTTAATAAAATCTGCCAATTGTGATTCCATCACGACCGTTCTGGAGTATCGCTTCCATGGTCTCCCCAAGTACGTCGGAACTGTAAACCTATAAGGAAGAAATTTCTTTTCAGGAACAATCCTGCAATTATGGATCACTAACCCCGTCGTTGCGTGTTTCTCTTTACTCCCATCTGCTGTAATAATGTTTTTCTGTTTGGGGTTTATCTTCGGCTTCCTGACGATAATTAAAGAGTTTTGAATCATTGCTGTGCCATAGCCAAAGATGAAATCTACAGTACCGGAAATTATGCAGTTTCTGAAGAACTGGCGTTTTGCTTGGTAAAATAAGGTGTTTCTATGGCCATCTATTCTGCAATTGTAGAAAACTGACATGTCTGAATCTACTCGAAGCGCGACGGCTGAACCTTCACTGGAACTGGCTGTGTTTGAAAACCCTATTGCTTTGGCTATGAATCCATCACCTTCTATAGCTGCATTAGTCATTATAAAGGGATCATACATCAGAGGAAGGTAAAAACTAAAAAACAAAAAACAAATTTTAGCGTTTTGATTAATCAAAAACTAAATGCTTCTTATATATATATATATAAGAAGCATTTGCATATAAATTAAAGCAAAAACTCACCAAAAGTAGCTGTTTTCCAGGTAGTAACACCACGTTTATGACTTAATTTTCCGGTAATAATGGTCTTTCTTGGCCCATCACCATAGATGAACACATTTTTTTGTTTTCTAGTAATAACAATATGTTTACGATAAATTCCAGCTTTTACATAAATAATATATCTTCCTTTCTGATTTTCAGGATAAGCAGAAAGTGCAGAAGAAATACTTCTAAATTGTCCACTTCCATCTTTAGCCACAATTGCATCTGGTTTAATCTTGCCATTTTCATGCAAACTCAATAATTTTCTATCTGAATCAGAAACCCAATTAGGGTATTCATCATTATTTGAAGGAATCCCCGAAGTGGTAGAAACCCCATTAGGATTTCCATTCATGGTATGACTCCGGCCCCGGCGAGTGCTTGTTGCCGGAGAAACATAGTCTTTCTTGGTGGTAGAGGAATGATTAAGATTATTTTCATGATCCGAATTAGAAACCTCACTAGGATTTCCAAACATGGTATGATCACGGCCCCGGCGAGTGCTTGTTGCCGGAGAAATATAGCCTTTCTTGGTGGTAGAATGATTAAGATTATTTTCATTCAAAGCTAAAATCTTTTTATCAGAACTAGAAATCCCATTAGGATTTCCATCCATGGAAGGACTCCGGCTCCGGCGAGTGCTTGTTGTGAGAGAATCATTACCATTCTTGATGTTATTCGAAAAATGATCAAGAACATTTTCTTCCAAACCCAAATGGTTTCTATCAGAACTAGAACCAGAACCAGAAACCCAATTAGTATATCCATCAACGGAAAGAAGGCGGCGCGGTGGCGGGCTTGCCGTAGAATTAGTAACATTCTTGATATGGGAAAAATAATCAAGAATATGTAAAAGCATAGCTAAAGCGTTATCAACTTGATGACTTGAATCAATCATATGTATTTTAATCATATACTTCATTTGACTATCATCTTCAAAACCATCAACACAAGTTTCTTGATAAGCAAGAACAGAACTTAACCATGTTAATAACTTCGTTGATCCTTCATTAACTGTACGTAATTCAGTATTATCTACTAATACATATGATTGTTGAAGAACTTCTAAAGCATGAAATAATAATTCTCTACAACTATTTAAGGACCTTATCGTCTCCGTTTCATTAAACCTCAAACTCTTCTGATACTTGAAGGTTTTCCTGATTTCATCTGAAGCAGCTAAGATTGTTGCTTTTATGAAATCTTGAGGGCGTGTAGTTTCTAGAGATTCAAGAGTTCTAATGCAAGTTTCTTTATAACTTGTGGGTTGACAAACATGGTCACGAACAAATTTAACATGAGGAGTTACAATGTTCTTTAATGGAGTTTTCTGTAATATATTGAAACCTAAAATCAAAATTCCAGCAATAACAAGTATGGAAAAGATAGCAGTAATTATTCTTGCAAACATATTTCTTTTTTCTTTCTTCTTTTTGATTGAATAAGGGATCTATGATGAGAGTTGAATATGCATGGAGTGGAGATTTAATGGTGATTAATTAGGTTTTTTATTTAACTAATTGGGATTAATTTTGGTTTTGTATGATCTGTTCTTGAGTTGTTTAGTTAATTTAGTTAAGTATACTTATAATTTGTTTTGATTAAGTTTTAATTTCAATCTATACTTATATGTAAAGATGATAAGGATATGTGTTCTTTATCTGTTTTATTCTGTTAATAAAAAAAAACTGAAAAATTAATTTTTTTAATTCTAAAAAGAATTAAATTATAGAGGTTAATATATAGGATTAACAAGTACTGAACTTTTAAGTAAAACAATTTTCAGTTTAATTATTCATTTTCTTATTAAAATTAAGATTAAAAAAAAAACAGAAATTTCAATTCCTATTGTGGCTTAATTAACATAACTACTGGTACTATTAAGCCTACGAACTACTTAAAATGGGTTCAATTGCATCTTCCATTCATTAAATTACGGAAGGTGGTGTAAACCTAAAAGGCAGGTGCTTGAACGTAGGGCTGAGTAGATAATAGTTTTAATCGAAACCGAATCGAAAAACTGAAAAAATTTAGGTTCGGTTAACCGATTATTTGAAGTGTTTTTGAAATTTGGTTTTTCGGTTTGATTAACTGAAAAAATCAGTTCCGTTTTCCGTTATCATTTCTAAGATTTTCGATTATTTCGGTTAACTGAAAAATCAAAATTTCAATGGTTAAAACGCTGTCGTTTTCGGTTAATCGTTCGGTTTTTCGGTTACCAAAAATATCGGTTTCGGGTTTTTGGTAAACTGAAAAAAATTAGTTTCAATTTCGGTTTCTACTTTACTAAATTCGGTTAACTGAAAACTGATCAATTCGGTTCGGTTTCAATTCGGTTAATCGATTTGCACACCCTTACGTGAATGCAACTCGTCTCCCAAGCATCAAAAGAACGTCAAATCAAATATGTCAATTGGTCAATAAGTACAAAAAGATAAGACAACACGACATGCCATTTCCCTGCCTAACTCGCCTATAGGTTTCAACAACACCTAATTGTACAAAAAAAATAAGACTATTTGTATGAAAGTGAGTTTTGAACCAAACAATATCTAATTGTGATATTCATTTCCTAAGTCTATTTTAATAGCGATATATCCTTTAGAACCCTCATCTTTGACATGGTATGTGAATTGCTTCCTGATAAACAACAATATTGTCAACTATTTGTATACATCCATTAAACAATGGTTTTAATAATCAGTTAACAATACATAAACTGATGGGTCTAAATTATGAAACTAGCAAAGTTTCATTGGTTTCTTGAGTAAATAAATATATAAATAAATAATTTCTAAATTGGTAAAAAGAAAATTATATACCAAATTTAAACTATCAATTCATTTACTTACTAAAAAAGAATGGTTTTCTTGATTAATTATATTACATAATATAACATAATATACATCAAAGTAATTGATTAATTAAAATGCAATTTTTTTAAAAAAAAAATGTCTTTTAGCCATTAATTATAATCAAATCTTTTTCTTTTCCTAAATTTCCGATATATATATATATATGTATATATATATAAGCATAAGACATTTAGAGGTACAAAATGACAAAAAATAAATACAAAACAATTGATTAATAAATTAATTATTCTGCTAAACCAGCAATAAAAGTTTCTCCTCTAGAATTAAGCCAATCAGTTCCTTGCAAAAAAGGTTCAACTGTAAATTTTTCAGCTTCAGCTTTATCAATAACTCTAAACCCTTTCCAAGTTACTCTTTTATCAGTAGCAGCAGCAGCTCCTGTATTGGAATATTCTAAATATTCTAAAGTATCTAAATAAAGATCCCCATTCCATGGAAGCCAACCTTCAGGTTGAATCACATTTGTAATTTCAGATTCCATTACTACTGTTCTTGAACAAGGTCTCCAAGGTCTACCCAGATAAGATTTTACAGTTGCCACATCAGGTTTAAGCTTTTCTTCAGGTATGATTCTACATTTTTGAAGTACTAATCCTGTTGTTTCATGCTTGTCTGCTCTTCCATGTGCTGTTACTGTATTTAATTGATTGTTCATCGGTTTTCTGACGACGATATTGGAGTTCTGAATTATACTTGTCGCGTCACCGAATATGAAATCAATTGTTCCTGATATGCTGCAGTTGCTGTAGAATTGACGATGGGCTTGCATATACAATGTGTCTTGGTATCCGTCGATATTACAGTCAGAAAATGCTGCCATGTCGGCTTGTACTCGGAGCGCTACCGCTTGATGACCTTCCGCTCCGGCTGTGTTTTCAAATCCTATGGACTTGGCTGTGAAGTTAATGCCAAGAGCGGCTGCAATGTGGAGAATTGAGAGTGAGTAATTTCGATATTCTGTAAAATTAATTGTTTTAGCAGTTGTTATCTAGAGTTATTTTAACATCTAGCGGTTAACTGTTTAAGTAATTAATTGATCATAAAAACATCAAAAGTAAACATTATATAAAAGGGTTCGTCTATTTTTTGATGTAACCATTTGGTATTGTTACTAAATTAGGAGTAATAACTAATTTAAATTCGACCCGAACATGATTCTTTAGGTTTTTTCTGATACAATTTTTCAATTAATCTTTAGCTATTTAACTAGTCAGAATGTCAAATTTTTTTTTTAACGTTCAGTAATTTACCTTTTATAAAATGTTAACCCTTTTAACTTTTTGTCTGTAACTTTTAATATTTTGTAAACAGCTACAGAACTAGTTAAACGATGCATATCAACAAATCTCTCCATGAAAAGCATTTATCTTTTTATAAAACTTGATCTTAACCTCTAAAAGTCTCAATCTCTACATCACATAATATTATCGACATCACTATTTAATATTTTGACTAGAAAAAATGCTAAAAACGCTGAAAACTACCTTAAAAAAAGTTATCTGATACCGTCTAACTTGCTTTCTATATACAAAACAAAACAATGTAGAATGAATGAATTCAATGAATATGTAATTAACTTACCAAACGTTGCGGATCTCATGGTTTTGTAGCCAGTTTTGTTGCTATGATCTCCAGTAATAATAGTCTTGAGAGGGCCATCACCATACATAAACACATTATTCATTTTCTTGTCTATTGTAGGATATTCCTTATAGGTTCCCTCTTTAACATACAAAAAAAATGGTTCAACACTCTTAAGAGGGATTTTGGCAATTCCTTCTGCGACAGTTTTAACATCACCACTACCGTCTGCGGCCACGGTCACATTAGGTTTAATGGTCTTAAGATCGATGGCCAAAAGTCTCCGACGACTGGCACCGAACCAATTCGGATACCCATCTTCTTGTAGGCCAACCGAAAGAAGTTTCCGATTAGTTTCGTTACTACTACTACTACTGCCACCAAGATTGATCTTCAAATCCATTGAAGATAAAACCTTAGATAATGCATTCACAATGGCTAATGCATTACTTGTTAGCTCTGCTGCATCAACCATTCCTTCTTCCATTTCGGCTTTGTATTTACTATTCGGATCGCCGAATTGATCCAAGCAAGTTTGCTGGTACGAAATGACAGCACTTAGCCAGTTTTGAAGCTCTGCTAATCTCCGTTTCGAGTTGTGCTGTGATTTTTCTCCGACCTCCGAAAATGACGCCTGAAGCTCATTGACGGCATCCTGTAATAATTCATTGCAATCTTCCATGGACATTCTGGTATCATTATCTGCTTTTTCAGCTTTAACAAGTAAATCTGAAGACAAATTAAAAGCTTTTTTTGCAGCTTCTGAGGTAGCTAAAATGGATGCTTTTACATATTCATGTGGGTCATCACTATGTTTTACATTTCCAAGACTTTTCTCACAAGCTTTTTTGTAATCTGTAGGTTGACAGATTTCTGATACACTTTTTGTTGAAGATGATATTGTTCCGCCTTCGGCGCTTTCTTGGTTTTTGCCGTTTTGAACCACCGCCACAACTCCGATCACCACCGCTACGACTAGTATGAGAGAAAAGGCTGATACTACAACTTTGCTCATCATATTATTGCTGGTTTAATTTTTTTTTTTTACTAACTTTTTTTTTCTTTTTCTCTTCCTCTTATTGTTTTGACATGGGGTCGATCGATCTACTGAGCTTTTTTTTTTCCTGTGCTCCGATTCCCGGAGAATATACGCCGGATCGGAGAGATAGAGGAGATGAGGAAGAGAAATTTATTATATATATTCTCCCTTTATTTATGGAGTATGAATGAAGGATTTGCATGCTTTGGCTTTCAATTTATAGATATGGGATATGATTATTTGTTAGTGGAAAATATTAATTTCATGGTTTATCTATTTTTCAGGTGATTAGATGGGAATTTGTGGGTTAGGAATGATTTGAAGAAGTAGAAAAATTCTCAATACAAATAGGAGGAAACTAAATATAGTATTATTATAATATTCAAAATCATATGTAAGGTTTAATTTAATTTAGTTTAACTTCTTTTTATAACATTTCATTTGAAAAAATTGTGTGGAAAATCAACTTCAAATAAAAGTTAAGACTGAAATGAGCTTTTCATGCCAAGATCGCGGGTCTAAAACAAGTCAAGTTCGCGAATCTCAAAACGAGTCAAGTTCGAGCTCGTAAAATTTAACACGAATTCAACTCAAGCTCGATCTCGTTAAATTTAAAACGAGTCGAGCTCGAGTAGCACAATACTTAACTCAGCTCGTTTGCAGCCCTAAACTCAAATAGCTCCCAATGTAACCCTAATGACACTACTAATATTGAATTTTAATACAACAATGTCAAATGTGAATGAAAATTGCTAATTAGATGTGATTCGACATTGCTCTTTTTTTTTTTTATAAAAAATGAAAATTGTCTGTGTTGGGTTCCACTGACCGCAGAGATCTGATATTTATTATGGTTTATTGTAAAAATACAAATAAATGTGATGGAATGAAAGAAAGTTAATTGGATTAGTAGATAATTAATTAATGAAATGATCTCGTTTTGTTGAGGACTAGAATTAAGTTTACCAACTAGCAATCCCTAAATATAATTTTTTTAGATAAATAGTATATATAATCATTTTATTCCTATATTATTATATAAATTTAAGATTCATTTTGAGCACTTATTATATTAGTGTTATGGTATTTGCAGAGAAATTTGGAAAAGAAAAAAAAGAATAAAGGGCTAAAAAGGGAATACAATTTATTATTATTATTATTATTATTATTATTATTATTATTATTATTATTATTATTATTATTATTATTATTATTATTATTATTATTATTATAAAAAGGGAATACAATTTAATTATACTAAAAAAATTTTCTGATAAATATATTTTAAAAATAATTATAAATATTTGAAAAGTACATTAAACTTACATAAAATTTATAAAATAATTATATTTTTTTTATAATCAAATATTGTTCCTCTCTCTGCTTTTGTCGATAATGAAAATTTAATTTAAGACACAAGTAAAAGAGTCGAATATTTACTCTTGTCTCCACAATACAGAATTATTAATTAAAAGATAATTAATTATAGTAATCACTTTTTTATCTCTATTTAAAATAGCATATTTAGCTATATTACACCTCCTGATTCTTACAAGTTCTAATGGACTAACTGAAAAAACGGTCTACCATTGAATAACATGAGGAACATAAAACATTTTCACCTGAAAGAACAAAAACTATTTAAGTAAATGGGCATTGGAGAAAAGAGAATTAAAAAGATTAAAAGAAAAGAACAAAAAAATCCTGAAAATATACAAAGAAAAAGGAAATGATAGGTAAAGTTGTAGTTTCAGGAATTTCCCTGATTCTTGTTGTCGGAATACTTATCGGAGTTGTAGCCTCCGTTCATAAGCGCGATGAGGCCAAGAACTCCGATAACTTAACGCCGCAAATGAAGGCGGTAACTCAAATTTGCGAACCTACAAATTACAAGGACGTTTGCACAAAAACCCTAATTCAATCAAATAGTACGGATCCAAAAGAATTAATCAAGACAGGAATCTTAGCCATTTCGGATTCCTTGTCGAAATCTATGAACTTCAGTGAAAGTCTAGTAAAAGAATATGAAAACAAACCGAGATCAAAGCTTGGCCTGACAGATTGTAAGGCATTGCTAAACAATGCTTCTCAGGAACTTGAGGATACGCTTTCAAAATTGTCGGAGAATGACATGAAGAACATTACTGAACAGGCTGACGATTTTCGGATTTGGTTAAGTTCTATAATTGCTTACCAAGAATTGTGCATTGATGGATTTGAGCATGACAAAGATCTCCAGGCTCAAGTTCAAAATAGTACTAATAATGGTACCCAACTTACCGATAATGTTCTGATGATTCTCGAAGGGATTTCAGGTGTCCTGAAATCTTTTGGTCTTCAACTAGACCTTCCGCAGACTAATTCTCGCAAGCTTCTCGATTCTGATGGGTATCCTACTTGGTTATCGGCTGCTGATCGTAGGATTTTGGCCGCTCGCAATGTTGGACCGGCGGCTACACCAAATGCAATTGTAGCTTTAGATGGAAGTAGTAAATTCAAATCAATTAATGCAGCTATTAACTCATACCCTAAAGGCTTCACTGGTAGATATGTAATATATGTCAAGGCAGGACTTTATAATGAAGCTGTTAAGGTACCGAAAACTGCTAAGAATATTCTGATGTACGGTGATGGACCTCGGAGAACCATTATTACAGGGAAAAAGAGCTTTGCTAGTGGCATAAACACCTGGAACACAGCTTCATTCGGTAAGCATATTCATTCATATACATATATATTATATACTATCATCAATCAATCACATTCTTGTCCTTGAAGTACGAAGAGATTGTAGTGGCGGAGCCAGGAATTATAGAATGGGGGCGCGATTTCCTATCTTCTCATAAGTCCTTCATTCATTCACATTGAAATTTGCCTGGTTTGATTTTTGATTTGCAGTTGTCGAAGGTGATGGATTCATGGCAAAAGGAATGGGATTCCAGAACACAGCAGGAGCTGCCGGTCACCAAGCGGTCGCAATCCGCGTAAATTCTG
This sequence comes from Croton setiger, assembly GCA_948099555.1. Taxonomy (NCBI): domain Eukaryota; kingdom Viridiplantae; phylum Streptophyta; class Magnoliopsida; order Malpighiales; family Euphorbiaceae; genus Croton; species Croton setiger. The sequence goes on from CANUEY010236360.1 coordinate 19,795, forward strand.
ATATGTCAATATTCTACAACTGCAGAATGGATGGATATCAGGATACATTGTTATACCAAGCAAAACGTCAATTCTACCGAAACTGTGTTATTTCAGGAACGATCGATTTCCTATTCGGATACGGGGCAGCAGTGATTCAAAACACGTTGATCATCGTCAGGAAACCGAATCCTAACCAATTCAATACAGTTACAGCCGATGGAAGAAAAACCAGAGGACAAAACACAGGACTTGTAATCCATAACTGCAGGATTGTACCTGAAGCAAAGCTCGTACCTGAAAGACTTACAGTCAGGACTTACTTAGGCCGGCCATGGAAGGAATTTTCGACGACAGTAGTTATGGAATCGCAGCTTGGAGACTTGATTCAAGCTGAAGGATGGATGCCATGGTCAGGAACTTTGTATCTTGATACTTTATATTATGCAGAATATGCTAATACCGGACCTGGTTCAGTTACTAGAGGCAGGGTTAAGTGGAAGACACTTCATTTCTTGAAAAAAGCTGAAGCTCAGAGATTTATTACCGTAGCTTTCCTTCCGGAAGCCGCCCAATGGATCACCGCCGGCAGAGTTCCTTTCCTTGCTGGACTCAAGGCATGATTTTGCAGATTTTTTTAACAAGGTGGATAGTTGTGAACAGGAGTAAAAGAAATAGGGCTGCTTTTTTCTTTGAAGTTCTTCCAAATTTTGTTCTTAATTTCTTTCATGAATGAATCAATTTTTTAATAGTATTTTGTTGGATTTTAGTTGTATCCTCCATTTTGAAGAAATTAGATGCAAATAAAATTATTCTCTTTTAAATTTTGGGAGTCAAAAATCGAGCGTCAACAGAAGGTCAAATCAGAAAATGCATGTAAAATCAGAAGACTCGTAGCGAGACTCCGAACTATATTAACAAAATATAAACAAAATACAAGGACTAAATGGTACACCATTCAATAAGGAATTATGAAGAGAAAAAACAAAAAAGAAAAAAATGAGGGGACAAAAATGGGAGGAAGAAAAACACAGTGAAAAAATGATATGCAGAACAATAAGGTCTGGCTCATGAACTCTAATATACTTCTTGCAAACAGTGCCAAAAAAAGAATGAAGAGGGGGTTTTTAAAGGCAAACTCATTGATCATGAATTCCAAAGTTGGAACAATCTTGGGCAGAAGAATTTTGAGTCCAACAATGCAGAGTTTACACCTTCAGAACCAGAAAAAAGAAAAGAAAAAAAAAGCTACACAGTTTGTTCATCAAAGAAACAATGAACCCAAATTCATGATGTTGCTTCCTCAGCTTTTTTATCCTCTAAAAGTTTTAGCTCCTGGCGCCAGCTCTCCGATTTTGCCAATTTTTCCAACTGTTCTGGTTTCATATCCTGTGGTGCGGTTTTCTGCTGCTGAGCTTCCGCTAGACGTATCTGCATAAATTGAAAGAACGATCGCTAGTCAGTTACATAAGAACGTGAAGACTAAGCGTTTGAATCATATAGAAAAAAAAAAAGAAATCAATGTATCTCAACAAAGTAGTCTCCAAAACTTGATATTAAGATGTCTGAATTCAAAGTAGGAATGTAAATGACCAGAGGCACTCATGAGCTATTGAAGGCTCGGCTCGGTAGAACTAGTTTGAATCTAGCTCAAAGATAAACGAGCCGAACTCGAGCTTGACTGTTTTATAACTAGCTGAACTCAAGCCCAACTCTTGAGCTTGAATTGACTCGAACTTGAGTCTAGTTAAAAAATTTTAAGCTCGCCTCGATAAGGTTAAATTTGGCTCAGCTCAACTTATTTACAGCCCTAATTCAAGGAGAAGGCAATTAAAATAACATTTTGGGCCCCTATTCCTTTGTTATCGCCCACTAGAAGCAAAATGTGAACACCCAAGTAAAGCCAGTGTGACAACCAAGAAAGAAGCTCCAAAGATTTCTGGTGAACAGTTTTGCTTTGATTGTAAGGGAACTAACCAAACATATCCAACATAATAACTCTCCATAATACTTGTTGACAATATTGTTCTTACAAATCAAAAGAAGTAATGCAAAGGTTTCAAATTTTGTGAGAAGTAAAATGATACATTGGCAAGGACAGAGAAGAAGACATCATTCGGTATGATGTAGATCATGTAAATAGACCCCTACTTTTGACACACCTAAGTTACATTATACGAGAAGAGAACTGGGAAATATGTATGCATACCATTAAAGTAGCAATTGTAGTAAGTCGAATACTGTTGACTGGTATTTTTTTCATATCAGTTAATTTGTGAAAGTTGGGATACAAATTAAAGGAAATAAGTTAATTTGTGAGAAAATGGAGGTTAAATACATTAAGCAATAATTGAAAGAGTACTTTTCTGATCATCCAACCAAATTTATGATACCTATAAGTGCACTATAAAACCACGAGTTTTCGCCAAATTTCCTTTGATACATGTGTGCGCATACACGAGCATGATATTGTTTTATACTTCAGTAGAAAATATTATACATCTATTTAGCATAGCATGTCATCTCTTGTTAAAAGGCAGAGCTATTGAATTTCTAAAAGTGCATGACGCTCTGAAGAACAAAGGATGAACATCATTATCATAAGGCTATATATGAATGTACCTTCTTTTTGAGTGCCCGGATTTTTTTATCAATATCTTGAGATGAAGCATTTGGATCTGAAGTCTCCATTGAGTCCACAGCGGGAGAACTCACAGGATGATTTGTAGAAACACCTAGCTCATTCATTTGAGATGTCAATGATTCCACAGATTCTGATGCATGACCAGAATCTTGAGCAGGTAGCGGATCTTCATTTTGCACATCACCATGTACTATTGCTTCCAAGTTCTTACCCTTTTCAAGAGCGGCCTGCCAAATGGAATTTGTGAATCTGCTTGCATTCAAATTTGTAGTATAATTGCACAACAATAACCAAAATACATATGCACACACATATCATTTTCACTGTATATCAAATCCTCAAAGCCCCGACACATTTGCAAAATCTGAAAACTTAACTGAAGGAAAAGATACAACTTATCTCAACATTAAAACCAACTACCCAAATGATGAACTTCATAAAACGAGCCATCAGCAACTAACAAAACAAGAAAGTAGTACTCTCCATAGTTGCTTTCATTTCTATTTGAGTAATTTTTTATTTTTTTTATTGAGAGCAGTTCAATAGAAGTAAATTGATTTAAGGTTCAGCGCTAAAAAAATTTGGAGGCAATATATGAACTAAGGTAAAATCAATGATTACTTCCCTTTAGAGGATATGGTGGATCCCTTGAATCCTCAAAGGTGACTAGTTACCACAGATAAAGCACGATAAAAGGTGTCCTGTCCCTAGCATGTCAATCGCTACAAATAGAGATGTTTCTAGCACGGAACATAGAAAGATAGCTCCATTGTCTGGAGAAGGCAACATGAGCTTGTTTCATAATTTCATACTCGCTTGTTATATAATGCCAGAGGTGTCCTGGTTTCCTAATAAGCTCTTAATCCAAGTTTAAAGAACAATGGCTAGAACTAGAACAAATAGTATAGCTCAACTGACAGAAATAGAAGTAATCTAGCACATGGAGTTAGTTGTAGCCTGCATTGAAAAGAAGTTATAAAGCCCTTTTCGTGTTTACACAATAAGGTTTTGTCTGTGCTTCCACAGTTGCAAATTGCAATATACAACACTGACTATCTAAACTTTTGTTAATTAAATTTCACCAACCTTGTGGCAGGTGTGGGCCACAAAAATTACATAATTAAACCTAACCAGAACAGATTTCTAGGCTGGACGAACAAAAGAAATACCCAATAATAAAACATTGAAAATCACAGATCATAATTAGGTTTTCCGTTAAGTGCAACAACGTGGAGAACATAACATCTGCCAAAAACAACACTGAAAAATCAAGGAAAACCATGAGAACAAGCGTAGAACAAACCTGTAACCTCTTCTCCTTCTTCCGTTCATTTCTCTTTACTGATTTTGTCTTGGGTTTTGTATCCACAATATCTGGATCATAACCTGGAGGTACTACCTGAGATTGCATCTCCTTTTTCCACTGCATCACAAAAGGGGCAACAATACTATGTCTTACGAACCCAACTTAATTGAAGAAGTATGATTCACCATGACAAGCAGATTATGACTCTTGTAGTTTTTAAAATTTCCAACTACAAAACAACAAGGAATCCACCAAGAAAAGCCAGTTTAATGCTAATTTCAATCTTATGTTTCTCAAGAGTAATGAAGTTTCAGAGACAGATACTAAAACCTTTATTTGGTGGTCAAAACTGCTGCTTTTTATGGTTCTTGGGTTTAAATTGCTAATCTAATGCTTCTATTCAACAATAATTCCTCACAGATATTAAAACATTTAACAAAATTAAAAAGATTTCAGCTTTCTTCCCCAGAAGCATAATAATCAAACACCCACCAAGTCAAGAAGCAATATATACAGAGAAACAAAAGGGACTGATATTGTTTTAGGTGGGTACTGCACATACCAGGGCGCCTTTAGATTGATAGATGGCGACTTCATCTTGGGGTACATAACCGGCGCGAATCCGAATGGGTTTACGGAGGGTACCGTCAGGCCGTCGTGTCGGTGCCAATAATCTTTCTCCTTCTTTTAGGGTTTTGCTTAACTCTGCCAATTTTTTGAGCTGCTCTTCTTCTCTTCCTCCGCCGCCGTGATTAGCGGTAGCCATTGATAAATTTTCTTTAATTTTAGAAAACGAATTTTGCTGATTGATTGATCGATCGGTCAATTGATTGGATTGGATTTTTATGTTTTTGAGTTCACTCAGCTCTACTGCCGCTGTTGCTTCTGTACAGGCTACAACTCGCCGCAATTGAAGAAATTGAAATCATAATTTTTTGTAATAATATTTTCGAGTCTCTAAATTTTTTATAATCTACAATTGATTATTTTTATTTTGAAAAATTAATTAGTTGGTCATCATATTTGAGCCGTTGAAATTCAGGTACTTCTATTTAAAATTGTCTCAAATTACCGTTAGATTGACATAAAATGACAATTTTATCCATAATGTAAAAAATGTCATGCTACAGACATTAACAAAATCAAAACTAAATTTGAAGAGAGAGGCAGTGAGATATTTCTTTTTTCCTTCGTAACAGCCTTACAATGCTACAATGTATTAGGGAAAAACGCTCAAATTTCGTTCTTTTTGCTTTTAATTTTCAAAGACTATCACTAAGAAATCAGATATTACTTTTGGCAATGAACATCCTTCGTTCTTTGCTTTTAATTTTAAAGCTTTTTTTAGTTAGGTTTTGTTAGAAATTTGTATGTTACTATGTAGTTAGGGTTTTAATTTTAGAATTTATGTATAATTTATAGAAGACTGCGTGAAATTAGGATTTTAAATGATTGATCATCTATGAAAATTGCCCCACATAGTTATGATGCTTTCATTGCAGTAATGACTGAAAATTATACATTATTTTGTACCTTTGGGCAGAAGTTATTTCTATATCAAACGTTGACCCTATAGATATTTTTATTTGGATATAATGAATGATGTTTGCAAGGGTTCGAAAATATATGAGAATTTTGTGGAATTTGAATATGATGCTAGACATTTTGAGTTGAAAAATGACAGAGATTTATTAGACATGTTTGTTATGTTTCATAAAAGTTATATTAGGATAATTGTAGACGTGAGAGTACAACCCTTAACTTCCCACCCTACGTGAGAGTACAACCCTTAACTTCCCACCCTTTAAATGTGAATGAAGCTCCTGCCATTGAAGTTTCAAAGCAGCAAGAGGAAGGAGATGTTGGTAATGATACATAAGTGTCTTTATTCTTAGACTATACCGAAGGAGAGGGCATTAAGGATGCTGCAAATGATGAAAATGGGACTAATGCCAATGAAGTTGGGTTGGTAGATGGGCTTGAGCCTGATATTGGGCTTGGACATAGGCCTAAGCTTGATATAATCACTGATGGGCTTGGGGTTGAGCATGGTGCATCTGGAGCGCCGGTGTTTCTGGCTTGATGGATATCGTACTGGGTCACATGTGCATAGAAGTGTCCCTCAAAGGCAGAGGAATTCTACTAATAATGCTCTTTACTACATTACTAGCTCAACTTTTTGGAAGTTAATATTCACAAATGATCCAAAATTTGGGGACTTGGGGCAAATATTTGTAGATGAAATGACTTTTTGGCCAATGGGCTAAGAAAAAGGGAAAAACAAAGGAAAAAGGGGAAGACCAACAAAAACACCTTATGTTAAAGCAAAAGAAGATAAGGCAGCAACTACAAATATTGGAAGTGGAAGGACTGCAGCACCATCAGAGGCAAGCAACAGTAGGGGCACAAAGAAGAATGTTTTAAGGTATAATTGTATTTTTATGCAATATATAAGTTAGTTTCCAATTCAATCATACATTTAATAAATTATAATTCAGAGGATGAGCATGGTGATTTTCATGCATCTGAGGAGAGTGGGGTTTTAGAAAGTGATGAAGATTCCTTTAAGTTATGTCCTTCTGATAATAACGATGATTCAGACTGTTTGACCAATCTTGGGGATCTTGGAGATAAGATACTAGGAGATAGTGGTTATGTCCTTCTGATAATAAGGATGATTCAGACTGTTTGACCAATCTTGGGGATCTTGGAGATAAGATACTAGGAGATAGTGACAGTGATGAGGTGAAACTGGACAACAAGGGTAGAAAAAGAACGAAAAAAGTTGATTATTTTGAAGGAATATATGTTGATCTGCATACACGAGAAGTAGATGACAATTTCACATTTAAGGTTAGTCAAACTTTTGTGGGTGTCAAAGCTTTTAAACAAATTTTAAGGAATTATTCAATTATGTAAGGGTGTCGAGTGAGGAAGATACACTATAAAATGAGATACACTGAAAAATGTGATGATCCAGAAGGAAACCATCAATGTAAGATTCATGTATCTTTAATAGCAGATGGATGCACATTTAGAGTGACCACTCTTAATTCCAATGACACATGTGAAACATCGGATGAGAACAAAAATTCATTCATCATTTCTCAGTAGCTACAAAATAAAATTTCTGACAGGGTTAATGTTGATCTGAGTATCTCATATGAACTTTTATATGATAACCTAACAAAAGAGTGGGGTGTTACTTCGGAAGCATGAAAATTATATATATAGCTAAAAGGTAAAGGACTTGGCTCACATGAAAAAAGCTTTCATGGTTTAAGTATATGAAAGAAATTAATACTACTTATTCTTACCACCACCAATCAACATTTAGGAAATTAATACTACTTTATTAATACTATTATTTATTTTTCCAACAAAATTAAAAAAAAAAAATAATCCATTTCTCTTGGGAGTATTTTCATTAGTGAATTTATTATGCACATGCAAATGAGTTTATCGGTTTCAAGTTTTCCAGATAGAACTCATCCATTTAATACAGATAATAAGAATTTACAACACAATTCAAGTGCCTCCGCCTGAAAATGGACCTCAGCCGAACAGCTGTGAGCCACAATTCCGGTCAAATATACATATATACCATAATAATACTAATAAATGGAATAATACATATAACGTGCTCAAATTATATTTCGTGTGCAAACAGAACCAAATTGAAAAGAATATGCAAGTGCATCTATGATCTTGGCGATAAACCAAGATTCTAATCCCCACTCCCAAACAAAGAATAAGTAGTAGACAAAAGTATTACAAATCCTTGTAATAGATACACAACCCAAATGGGGCATTTTAATTCAGTTGGTTCAATTCAATCCTTTCCTTTTCTTTTCTTTTGACAATACTTACACAAAGTGATCATACAACAAAACCCAGATAGTATGCTTGAATCTGATTGAATTAGTAGAATGATTCATATCATGTCAAAATTTTAAACCTCTGTAGGCCATATGGAAGATTCTATAAAATACCTGACGGCAATGATTTCGTCGAGCTCAAATTGACAGGATTTGTTTGGCTGTGGAATGCATGTGGTCTTTGAAAGTGTGTTTACAACTTTAATTATTCTCTCTTATCCTCTTCTGTTTCATCCTCTTCGTCATAAACATCTGCATCCCCACCATTCCTGTCTTTCTTTTCAACTAAGCTTATATCACCGCCTGATTTTCCTCTCGTTAGAGATTGGGATTCTTCGTCGTCTGATTCCTCTCCTATCTCTTCTGAATAGGCATATCTACGTTGGTTGGAAGGAAAAGTTAGCATAAAAAGGCAACAAAATTTTATACCGTTAAATTTACAAGCGCTTTTTGGGATTTGATATACCTTTGTGCACTTTGAGAAGGAGCCCACAGATAGCAGATAACACAGAGCAAACCCAATGCAAGAATGTCCCAGAAAGCAGTAATAATCCAAGCACTTTGCCACCGTTCATTAAATGGGTCTGTTGCTTTGAAATAAACCTGTAAGAAAGCATATCAGATTAATAACTTAAGCAATTAACAAGGGAAAATGGGAAAACTACACGCATATTGTTCATGAGAAAACAACGCTTTTATATATATTGAAGAATTATTTCCTCCCAAGATAAGTGATGGAGATCAATAGCAAAATATAAAATAGAAAACTTTGCATTAGAAGGGATAATCTTTAACATTCTCCTTCCATATTATGAAGACATAAAATAAGTGGATGATACGTCTTAACATCTAATTAAAGATTGACAGCTAGTTCAATATCTAACAATTGCCACATTGACAAGTCACCAATGATGTGCACGATGAGATCAACTAGCGTAACTTATGCTCAGTCTGCATACAGAAGTCCTCTGAAGAGGATCTTTGTATAACATTAAACTATTGAGTGAACGGAAAAGACAGTAAAGGCATGACAGCAGCTTTTGAGTGCTATACTTTCTGAAAAAAAGAAGATGATGAAAGAAAATATAATGAAATATGCATAGAAGCCTGCATGTTCATATTCACATGTTGTACCTCATAAGCAATCCAAGCAACAGAAGCAATCACTGCTACAGCTAGCGCATTAGAAAACTTCCTGTAGATATCCAATTTAACAGAACTTCTTTTGGCCTGCATATAATGTTAATTTTGCAGTCCAAATTAATGCAACATGAAATGAAAATAAGAAGAAACAAAAACAAGAACTCATGAAAGCAGGCATTAAATTCCAAACAGAGACAGTTGATACCTGTAGCTGTTCCAATGTTTTTGAAAGAGATGTAAATATCCAGAGTATGAGAAATGCATCTAAGAATGCATCAGGAAGGACTAGAAACAGTCTTGCTCTTCCAGATACATCATTTATGTTCCCAACATACTCAGTAATATCGAGCAACTCAGATGCCAAAAAATACGTAAATCCAATTAGAAGCACCTTAGAGGTAAGACCACCTAGAGTTGGCCGAACAACACCATAACCCATTGAGATTGATAGTATAAGGAGGCGAGAAAGAGTTTTTCTAACAGCTCCAACTGTTACAACCCATGTAGTAATTGCAACTGGCCTCACTCCCGTGCTGTTAAAATTTGCATATTCAGAATACCAAAGAATCATCTCAAACAATCCCAAGGCAATAACAGCTGTGATGCAATGCTGAAGTTGCAATATGTCCCTCCAAAACCTCATGTACTGAGTGAACCAAATAACACTAAGCAAAAGATATGCAAGAGACATGAACACATAAAACTTCATTAAAGGGGCCATCCTACCAGGTAAATAACCGTCGGGATTCTTCCATATTGTCTTCCCACTCATTGTTAAACCCTTGAGTTTTGGATCACACGCAATAAAGAACAAGTTATACATTCCAGTCTTCGTGATGTTAACATACTCATCTCTTATGTTAGTATTCAAGTAATTACCGCTGAATTCAACATTCAAAACAATGGGCCATTTAATGTCTGTTGATGAAGGTATCCTAATGACTTCACCTTGCTTGCAACCTTCAAGCTTAGCAAGATCAGGCGTACAACAAATCGATCTCTGTCCTCCATACGCAGAACCACCGATATCGTTCCGGTCAGCTGCTTCAAAAATCACTACCTGTACCAGTCCTGTACTATGTTCCATTCCCGTGTGCTCTTCAGCTGCAGCCTTGGTCCTCCAGAAAATAACATCCCTAAACCTGATCCATTTGTATATATATACAACAAATCAAACTTCCAACAGAAATGCATAAATTCAAGAAGCATAAAAGCTAATAAAAAATGTATATATATTAAAAAAATATTGGATAAAATGGAACATATTACAAGGTAGACAAACCCTATTAGATCCACGGATCAATATTTCAACAAATCTAAGAACATATAAGATCGATCAAACTGGCTAAGATATTAAAAAAAAAAAAAAACAAAATTTTAGCACCTAAACGACAACATTCAAATCTCATACTCGACTTTGAACTCAGATCTCTAGTTGTGCTCATCATTTCCAATTAAAACTTCGAATTCTTCAAATCCAAAATTACATAAAACAATTCCACTGCAATTGAAGAATCATATAAATGTAATGCAAATTCAGATCCGATTAGAAAACTTCTAATGTAAAATCCAAAACCTACAATATCTAATTCAAAGCACACATTTCTTATCAATTTAAACAATAAAAACAAGAAATCAATTACTCACCTGATATAAGAGCGGCCATTGGAGTCGGAAGAGTCAGAGGCAACAATGCCTTCACTGCCACCGGAAAGAAGGTAAGAATTTCCAACTTCATTGAACTTCTCTTTGTTATAGATGTGAATAGAAGCATTAGCGAGATAAATATTTGAAAACAAGAATATAGAGAATGTGAGAAAGAGAAGAAGACTAAGACAAGATCTGCAGGTGATCGATGCGAAATCCATGGCTAAAGAGAGAGAGAGAGAGGCAGAAGGAGATCTTAGCGGCGGATTTGAGGGGAAGCCTTTCAGGTGGTGGTGGTTGTGGAGGGAGAAAGAGAGTGTGTTTGTGAAAGAAGCAAAGATCACTGTCGGTGAGAATAGCGAAAATGTAGGTTTACGCGCCAATAACGACGTCATATGAGTGGTTCTATTTTAACGACATGTCGTTTCTCTTTCGTTGACTATGAGTCACAAGACTAACTGTACGGTCGTCGACATTGCAGTAGTAAGATGGAATGGTCGTTTTGTTTCTGACGAGTGACGACGACTGCGTTTATTTGAGTAACTTGAAGAACAATTCTTTCAACAAATTCATTTATTTATTCAATAAAACAAACTAATAGAAATATTTGATTCCAAATATCTTTACCAGCTTTCATAATTATTAGGATCTTAATAAAATGGTATTAATAATTAAAATAATTATGAAAAAGAATTTTATTATAATTAAAAACATTTAATTTATTTATTTTATAAAAAATAACATTTGGTTAATTTATTTAACAAAAATTATCATAAAAAAAACACCTATAACTATAGTACAAATTTTGTATAAATATGTATTAAAATTTAATAAAAACTTTTTCTTTTAAATTTTTTAAAAAAGAATACGTTGTCATAATTCAAATCCGAAGGTGCTTCTAATGGCGTATAAGTCATTTTCAACTTATAAGCAGTTTTTTAACTTTCAAGATAAGCATCCATCACAATCCCAAAGAATCAAGCAAGAACAACTCAAATAATGCCCAGTTAGTAGCTGGGAATTTGAAAAATTATCAACTCATACTGCTACAAATACCAAACCTATAGAACCCATATTGCAACCATACAATTCACATCCCTTTTGCATATCAAGAAGTTTAAGGCTTCAAAAAGCAAAAAAGCCACTTTGATATCATTTCTGCAAATCATAATTCGGCTGTTAACAAATCGGTAACTTAACTCAAGCTCAACCGATGCAGTAGAAAAGTTTACAGCCAAACAAGCCTAAAATTTAACTTATTAACATTTTTTAGTTAATTACATAACATATTCAAATCATAACCATGTTATGCACAAAATGATGTCATGAATGACGTTTGGAATAAGTGCTATTGTCCGATGAACTGTTAAATGAACTTGTTCTATGCAACAATGGCTTAAATAAAGGGTATGTTTCAATTAAAACTCAATGTATTAACTTAGATGCATAACATAGCTCTGGTTTGAAAGAGGTAATGCACTATATTTCATTACAATTTACCATTTGCAATCTATGCAAAGAAATATGTATTTAGATATATGAATCAATGATATGAACACCATATGATATGCAAGAAAAACATCATATCATCATCATCATCATCATCAATTTACCAAAAAATGGTAAGTTGAATTTCTTGAAGATTAAAGATAGCAAAAACAGTAAACTAATCACTTGTTAGTGAAGAATTAGACAACTAAAGCAAAAAAACCTCATAAGCATCATCATTTGTAATTAAAACAAATCAAAATTGCATGATTTCTTATAGATTAAAGAGCAAACTAAACACTTATTAAGACCCAAGTGAAACTAAGTCATCATCGAATTTCTAATATAAGATCAAAAATACATGATCAAGATGAACATTTGGTAAAACCCAAATGAAGAATTTGATAAAACCAAGGAAAAATACCATAATCAAATTTCTAAACTCACAATTACATGATTTCAAGTGGATTGAAGAACAACCTAATCACTTCTCAAGAAGTGATTGAAGAAGAATTAGATAACCTAAGGCATTCACTTTGACATCTTCTTAAACAAACATCATTCCAGTTAGGAACTTGATGTTGATTAACACAAACAGTTCTTGCACAAGCATCAACACAAGCATCAACCTCAGAAACACCACAAACAGTAACACAAGAATCAAGAGTTGGATCTTTTGATAAAGCACCAACCTTTTTCAACATTCTTTTTGAAGTGCATACCCTTTCGCATACAAATATTTCATCTGAGCTTTTTTCTCTTCCTCTTGAACTCTTTAGTCTTTGTTCTTCACTTCTCTTTTTCTTCATCCTGAATGCTTGTCCTGCAATTACTGCTGGTATTGCTGCTCCTAACAGTGACCACCATGGATCCACCATACTTGCTTCAAACTGGAAATTGAACAAGATTATGACGGTAATACCTGTGCTGGTGGGAATTAATTATCTGTCGCCATTAAAGGTCGCCTCTTTCCATGTCGGCTGTTAGGGTTTAAAGGGTGCGATGAATGGGAATTGGTTTGTTCGACCTTATAATCTTGATTTTGACGGTCAGTTGGGATAAAAATGCAATTTATCATTTCTTAATGGGCTTTTACTTAATACGGTAAATTACTATAAACTCCTCAAATTTTGATCAAACTTATAAAGTTATCCTTTCTGTTTTGTTGCAGAAGGTACATTATTCTTTTAAATTAAACGGAGATCAATTTCCGATCCCGTCATATGCAAGGTCAGTGTTGAACTGAGGAAAGCTACCTCCTCTGTTGTGTAGAAGAAGGCAAATTCCAGTAATTTTTTTGATGGAGCAGGGATTATTTACCTCACAAGTGCATGAAAATCCCTTCTTCGCTTCCTGAAATCATCATTCTGGTTCACCAATTTGCTGCATAAATGAGAGAGTTCCAGATCCAAATGCAAGATTAAACTTAAAATTACAAATCATATATATAACTAAAACCAAATTCAGTAGAATTTTTCCTCTGTATTGGAAATTTACAAAGTACCGCACCTGTAACATGGCAATCCCCTTATCTGGTAACATTGTTCTAACTAAGAAGAAGCTCAAGGCTACAATGAAGAAACTCAACTGGAGGAACAATGTATCATTCAAAAAGAGGAAGTTTCCAGAACTTCTTTCTTCAGTGTAAGAATGGCCTGTTTGCCACAGTTGTTCTGTGCTGGAAAAGAATAATCTGAAATTTATTCCTGGATTTACTTATCAACAAGCTTGAAGCTGCAAATTTGCAAAATTTTTTAGCAGAAGCAACAACGTCCGGTGAATCTGATCTCTGCTCCGCTGATCCAAAAGCATGATCATGGCAATTGGCGAATTGCTTAATGCCTTAGCCAATTGCTTTAATGTTGGTTCATGTTCTTGAGCTTCTGCAACCCTTCTTCTTGCTGCTTCTAATGTTGCTTGATCCTGTTAATTTTCAAGAATTTAAACATTTTCACATAAATATATTTGAATTTAGCAAGAACCAATTTGTTCCCAAATGGGAACTAAGAGACATAATATCAAGAACTCCAGCTACCAATAAAATTGCATTTTGCACATTTCCAGTAAATTAAAAAAATAAGCTATATTTGGTAGGTCTTACATGGTGTTTGGCATTGCTTTTAAGTAACTTTTATGTGCTTTTTTTACTTTTCAAGTTGTTTTTATAAATGCAGTAAAATTAGTGCTTCCCTCTATTAATTCCTTTTGTTGCAAATTTGATTATTCTCTATTAATTAAAAAAAGAATTTTTTAAATAAATAAAATTAAGAATAATATCCATTCTCAAATTGTGCTCCCTACCAAACTCAAAAGCCAATAGCGTGCTTCCCTCTATTTCTTACCGTCCTCATTTCTCAGACATGCATTAAACGGCACCGTATTTGTTCCAAAACCTTTTCAAAGCAAAATCCCCTTTTAGCGATTTCAATTTTCTGCATAACAATTTGGGGTGATTTACAAAGGGGCGGTTAAAATATTTAAAGTGGCCACAAAAATGTGAAAAATTTAAAAGGTGAACATTTATACGGTTTTAGCTAAAGAGATATGCGAACTTCTAAGTTCACATAACTTTAAGTTTTCAACTGGTCCCCTGGCTTAGTTGGTTAGTGTGTTGGTTTTATGAGTCCAAGGTTGCGGGTTTGAAACCTGCCAAGACCATCTTTTTGAAAACAAATAATATGTTTTTTTTCCATCTATTTTAATTGTTTAGATTATTATTTGTATAAAATATATTAGTTTTATAATTTTTATATATATAAAATATATTAGTTTTATCCCATAATAATAATAATAATATTATTATTATTACTATATGATTTAAATTTCCTTAATTACAATTATAATAATATTCTTTATTAAATTTCAATTTGAATTTAATTAATTAGTTAC
>CANUEY010236485.1:0-19151 GCA_948099555.1 Croton setiger
TGTGAATCAATTCGGCTAATTTTATGAAAAAGGACTAAAATGCAATTTTTTAAAATTGAGAGGTTAAATCGTAATTTTCCAAATCTTGCCTCTATGATGTTATTCCACCTATCTAAATGTTTATTTGAATGATTTTGGCAAATTTATAAATGTGAACGGCTAATGTGTATGTTTGGTGCCTTTTTGTAATTATTTTAATTTTGTGGATTAATTCGTAATTTTCCTTTAAATATTTTAAATTGCTAATTTCGGGCGCCGGGATTTAATTTGGGGATTAAATTGGGTAGAATGTAATTTGTAGGAAACCGTCTGTAATTATTTTTCCCGAAAATCGGGAAAAGAATATTTTAGATTTAAGGGGTGTTTAAATTCCGTAATTTATTTTCCGCAATTTACCGCTTTCTATAATGTATTTGTTGCAAACGATTTTTATCACCGTTTAGGAACATCGGTAGCGATTTTTCTAAAATAAAATCAAGTCTTAACTTTTAAAATGGAAAATGTTTTTCGGAGGCCGGTAAATCCGGGCGTTAGTCGAAATTGTAATTTCGGCTAACGTACCCTACCCACTTACCCAAAATTCTTTTGGTTCAAGACCTGCCTTATCTAAAACGGAGTCAAACGAATTTTTGGTTTTGTAAAAACCGGTTCCCGAAATGGGTGGCGACTCGAAAACAAATTTTAAGACCGACTAGTTCGGCATCGCAACCAAAAATGGCTTTAATCGCCTACCATTTCAAAAACAAACCTTTTTACCCTTTTCGGCTCCAAAAAGCCGGATCGGAAAAACGAAGCGGCCTTTAAACCGGAGGGCCGTCTACACCAGGAAATGCAGTTTTTGTCAATTTGTAAAGATGGCTTTGAACCTAAAATAGAATGCAACCTAGAGGTTGATCTCTCACTAAACAGGGACAGCAATTGAAACAACAACTTTCAGAGACACCAATATGCATTGAATGATATTCAAGCAAGAAGCATTTTGATAACAGAAACCAGAAACATCTACTCATCAAAGAGCACCAAACTGCCTCAGATTTGCAATATACAATGAGAAATAGAAACCAAGAACATGAATATAAATGAGCAAGTTGATTAAAACCAGTGAAATCCAGAATGTGTCTCAACTATTGCAACAAAACAAGGGATGTTTGACCAATAAAGAATATAAGGTCACCAGGAATAAGATGTAAATGCAATCAGTCTGATAAATATTAACCAGAAAACATGAGTAAAAAATGACCACTGCAGAGGAATGCAACAAGGACCAACATACAGGAAGGAAAAGCTAACAAGCAGTAGGTTGATTTACAATATCAAACTGAAATAGGAGCAGCAGGCTTGACAACTTAAGGAGCAGGCATGGACAAGAAGCAACCAAAGTGACTTGAACCACTCAAGCTGAGCTCCATCATATGTGAATAATGAACAAAGATTTTAAACAGTTCGTAGCTTTTTATGCCTCATACAGTGACCTTTAGCAACAAGTTTCAACATATGATCTCTACTTAAATTACTTAACTTAACTGAATAAATGCAGTCACATTATACTTGCTTGAACAAAATAATTACAAATATTGCAGATATAGGAGAAAAGAGGCAACTGTGCAAAGCATGACAGGCTATTAATTCAGCAAGACAATTTCATAATCTGCTCTAAACATAAAAATAGATTCGAAATAAAAAGCAATATATGAACAACAGCAAAGAGCATGGTAAGGTAAATCCGGAAAAGCAGCAACATACTCAGAACATCTAATCCAGGAATCAAGCTTCCAGAATTAAACCAAAACAATAGAAACAGAATATCAAAGAAGAACGAGCATATCAATTCATTCAATCTCAAATTTCTAACATTTTGTTTTAACCAATATACTTACCAAGTGTGAATCATACTGAACAAATCAAAGGCAGCATATAAAATTCTAGCATTCAAATCAAATTCAAGAAGATCATCAACTTAATTCAAACAGAAATAATTTCAACAGAACAAACACAGCAGACAAACCAATCCAGCTAATCTGGTTCCCAAACTATTCCACTCATATTGAATCCGATAATGAAAAATGTAATTAGATTATAAAGCTACCTCAGAAATTGTTCACAATTGCAATTCGAAATTCCAGAATTCTTCTTACAGGTCCAATTCCTCTTACAGAAGTTTTTGAAATCAAGAAAACAGAAAAGAAGCAAAAACCCTAGATTCTAAGAAAACTTACAGTTTTTCCTCTCTAATTATTGAAACAGAAATCCCTAATTTAAAAGAAGGAATTCTCCCCCAAATTGAAAACCCTAGACTCTCAGAAAGCTTACAATTTTTCTTTCTTCTTTGATTTTTCTTTCGAAAAGTCTCCCCCTCCAGAAAAGCTCTCTCTTATTTTTCTTCGAAAAATCTCCTCTCCTTTTATCTTCTTCTCTGCAGCTCCAGCTCTGGAACCATTTCAATCAGCCGCTTCCACGGCTAGTCATGTCTCTTCCTCTTCAGGCTCGCTTTCCGCCTTCTGTCTCCATCTTTTTCTTCCTTTTGCTTTCTGTCTCGATCAACTCATCATCTCTCAAAGGCTGTTGTCACTTCTACTTCGAATTCAATTAGGAACCCTCATTTTCCCTGTTCAGATTTCGTTAGGGTTCCTTTGTTTCTGTCTCCCGATTTCTTTCTGAATTTCTTTTGTTCGTTTCCTGTTTAATCTTCATTTCTTTCGTTTTCTTCATTTTTTCTTGTTTTCTGATTGCATGAAACGGCGTCGTTTCTTTAAAGGACGAAACGACGTCACCCTTCTCAGGCACACCTCACTCTTGAGTGAAACGGCGCCGTTTTGTTCCTCACCAAAACGGCGTCGTTTTGGTCCTTACAGGAGTCTCCTTTCCTAATCTTTCAGTTATTTCTATTTCGGCCCACAGTTCTTTCATTCCTTCTTCAAAATCAGATCCCTCCTTCCCTTCTTTTCTTTCCAATTCTTCCTAACTTCTTTTATTACTCTTCAATCTAATCCTTTTTCTATTTTTCTCCAAATTTTCCCAATTAAACCCTTCTAATTAATTTTTTAATTAATAAATAATTAAAATTTTAAAACATACTACAATTAAAAACCAAAATCAATATCAATTAAAAATAAAATATAAAACATTTGCCATTTTAATCTTAAAATTGATATTTAAGATTAAAATCGAAAATTATTCACTTTAAATTCTTTTTATATTTTTGCAAATTGAAAAACAAAAACGCACCGAAAAATATATATTTTTCTTTTTTTTTAAGAAGAAGGGAAATTTTGAGAATTTTCTTAAAATGCACCAAGGATTAAAATATTGAAAAATATTTTTGAGAAGAGAAAAATCGAGCTGATTGGAATTCTGGATATCTTGAGCTTGGAACTTTTATCATCATCGGTTATTTTTTCGGGGGCAAAAATCAAGCGTCAATAATAGGGATTTGAACAAAGCTTCACCCAAGGATGAATTTTCGCTTCCCCATATTGATGTGTTGATAGATAATGCGGCAGGCAAGAGTTGCTACTCATTTATGGATGGCTTTTCTAGGTATAATCAGATCAAGATGGCAATAAGGGATAGAGAAAAAAATGGCTTTCATTAGAGTTTGGTACCTTTTGTTATAAGGTAATGCCGTTTGGTTTGAAGAATGTTGGAGCGACGTACCAGAGCATGGCCACCACATTGTTTCATGATATAATCCATAAAGAGCTAGAAGTGTATGACGATATGGTGATTATGACTAACACCCCAGAAGAGCATGTAACCGCCCTTGATAGATTTATGGAAAGAATCATCAAATATAATTTGAGGTTGAATCCCAATAAATGCGTATCCTGAGTAACTTCTGGAAAATTGCTTGGTTTTATAGTAGGGTTGAAAGGCATCAGGATCGATCTTGATAAAATAAAGGGTATTCAAGAAATGAGAAGCAATTAAAAAGTTTTATTGGGAAGATACAATATATCAGCCGGTTCATTTCTAAACTATCAGTTACATGTGAGCCAATTTTTCAATTGTTAAAGAAAAACCAGCTTATAAGATGGAATCGAGAATGTTAAGAAGCATTTGAGAAAGTTAAAACCTATCTTTCTAACCCACCGGTGTTAAGCCCACCCAAACCAGGAAAACCTTTGGTTTTGTACATGCCGGTGGAAGACATAGGAGCGGGGGCAATGTTAGCTCAGGCAGATGAATCTGGAGCCGAAAATACCATTTACTACATAAGTAAGAAGTTATTGCCGATAGAAGTGAAGTACAGTTTGATCGAAAAGACATGTTTGGTAGTGGTTTGGGCTATCAAGAAGCTACAACATTACTTTAAGTCTTACAAGGTTACCATAATGTCAAAAATGGATCCGATGCAATATTTGTTTAAGACACCAACCTTGGCAGGAAAACTTTCAAGATGGCTAATTCTAATGTCTGAATTTGACATAGAATTGTCATGAAAAAGACAGTAAAAGGTAGAGCGATGGCTGAATTCTTAACAGAAAATCTGATTGAGGAAACAGATGAATAAAAGTTAACTTTCCCAGACGAGCACTTGATGAATGTAGAAAGTGAGGTATGGAAGTTATTCTTCGATGGTTCAGCAACAGAAATGGGGCTGGTGCAGGGGTAGTCATTGAAACTCCTAATGGCGAGACTATTATAATTTGCAAAAAGTTGATTTTCCCGGCAACAAATAATATGACAAAGTACAAAGCATGGATACTAGGGTTGGATCCCTTAATCGCAGCTACTGCAAAAATAGTGGAAGAGGTTGGAGATTCCAAACTCGTAATAGAACATGCTCGAGGCGAATAGGAAGTGAAAGAAGAGAAACTCAAGCCATACATAGAATTTCTTCTACAGAAAGCTAGTCAATTCAATAGCATTTCTTTCACACACACATGAAGGACTAATAATAGGATTCCAGATGCACTAGCCAACCTGGCTTCAACTTGGGAGGATCTCAGCAAGTTGCTAAAGAAGCCGTTTGTCATAACTTCAGGAGATGTACCCTGTTACTCAGAATGTTAAATAAATCAGGTTGAGGATGATGAACAACCTTGGTTTTATGATCTGGTTGAATTCATGAAAGATTGGACTTTTCCGATGATGCTTCGAAGGCAGATAGGATGACATTTAGAAAAATGGCCAAGAATTATGTGTTGATTGGAGATATGCTATATAGGAGATCATGAGATGGAATGTTGCTGAGATGCGTATCTGCAAAAGAAGGTGCTGATATTATGGAGAAAGTACATGAAGAAGTTTGTGGTACCCATCTAAGTGGAAAGTCTTTGGCAAGAAAAATCTTGAGGCAAGGATATTTCAAGGTCTCAATGGAGAAGGATTGTATAGTTTATGTAAGGAGATGCCTGGAATGCCAAATGCACGAGGATCTTAGCCATCTACCTGCGTCAGAGCTACATCTAACAGCTAATTCATGGCCATTTTCAGCTTGGGGTATCGATATAATTGGGAAAATCTATCCACCGGCGTCCAATAGACATGAGTTCATCGTGGTTGCAGTCGATTATTTCTCCAAATGGATTGAAGAACAATCCTTCAAAAAGTAAGGAGCAATGCAAAGCAGATGGCAAGGTTTATCGAGAGGACTTTATTTTGTCGTTATGGGGTCCCACGTCATGTAGTGACTGATAATGGAGTTCAGTTTCAAGGAGAAGTGGAGAAATTGCTTAAAAGATATAAGGTGGAACATCATAAGTCTTCTCCTTATAGACCTCAAGCGAATGGAGCAGTGGAAGCCGCGAATAAGGAAATCAAAAGAATCTTGCAGAAGAAGACAAAAACTTATAGGGATTGGGCCGAAAAATTACCTTTTGTTCTATAAGGGCATCGCACAACGACAAAGACGGTCAATGAAGCTTCTCCATATGAATTGGTGTATGAAATGGAGGCAGTATTACCCATCAAGATGGAGAAACAAACCTTTCGAATTTTGGCTGAAGCAGGAATCTCGGAACCAGAATGGATGCAGAAGAGATATGAAGATTTGGCTCTATTGGATGGGAAGCGATTGGATGCGAGGTTTCAAGACCAGATGCATAAGAAAAGAATGGCTCGTTTCTACAACAAACGAGTTGATTCGAGAGCGTTGAAACCAAGAGATCTTGTCTTGAAGCAGATGAGACCAGGTGTGTATCATCCAGGTGGAAAATTGAAGCCTAACTAGGAAGGCCCATTTGTGGTTAAGAAAGTATTTTCTAAAGGAGGTGTGCGGCTCTAAGATTTAGAAGGGTATGAGTATGCTTAGCTGATTAATGCAGACAGGCTTAAACATTTCTTTGTCTGAGATAATGATATAAAAAAGAGAGAAAAAGTAAAACAAAAAGTAAAAAAAATAATAAAAAGTAAAAGGGTAGAAAAAGTCGATAGTCAGCCTGTGCTTATGTTAAATTTATTCCGATGCTTTATAGTAATGTTTTTTATGTGACTGTAAATGATTTGAAATTTGAATAAAGAAACATTTTGAAAAACATCCACATATTTTCAAGGTTTATTATCAGCATTATTTTTCAGAATCCCTTTTCTGATTGTGTTTGCAATTGTAATGATGAATGTTGAATATACATTGTGAACTTTTTCTCAAAGTCAGTGTTATCTCCAGCTAGTATGTTTTTAGTCATTCTTTGGTAATGAAAATGTAGGTTCGAATGCAGAAGTTTTAAGTATGAGGTGTCTCTTTTTGGAAAAGCTAAGAGTTAAAGTGATTGATGCGAATCGATGAAATGAAAACACCAAGAGGAATTGAAGATTCTTATGATTGATTCGACTAAATCTCAAACGATTGTTTTTCTGACCCTGCTTGGCACGGAGCCAATCTTGGAAGAGTTGTCGGAGGCATATGCCTTAGAAAATAAAACATACATGCATACACGAATAACCCCCATGCATCCTGCATTTTGTTGTTTGAATTTTTAGGAATAAAGCAAAGACAAAGCACTGGTTTATTCAAAGTCCAGAATAAACTCTCACAAAGAAAAGGAAAACCAAGCAACAAAACACACAAAAACAGAATAAGCAGAAAGGGAAAGAAAGTCAAGCAAAAAAACACACAAGACAGGACAAACGGGAGCATTTATTTTGTGGAGTCTGGAAATTTGAGATTACTCCTCTTGAGTTTGGAGCCACTCAACACAGCCGGATATTGCTGGGATACCGCGTAGTGGTGTAACCTGAGATCTGACCCGCGTGGTCATCTTGTTTCTAGTCGTTCAATCAGATGATGTGAATGAGGACTGACTTGGAAGTTGTGCAAAATTAGGATCCTTTAGGTTTGTCTAAACTGTCTCCTAAGACAATCGGGGAAGTAAGCTATAAAATGGCTCAAGCTGCAGTAGATCACATAACGAACTAGGTGGGTCTCAACAGTTATCATTGTTAGACGCCACCAAGGACAAGTCCATCACATGGTTTGAGCGTTGGCAAAATTCATGATCTGTTGTTTCCAGTTGTTGCGAAAGTTCATTAGCAATCGGCGTTGTTGAAAACGGTTGGATCTGTAACGTCTGATTTGATCGTTAGGAATGGGAGCAACCAATCCCAACTTTTCATATGCCCATACCTGCATGAAAAAAATGGTCATATAGTAATTTGACATGACTTTAGGAATATTTTATAATTTTCCATGTTTTATGTAATTTTCGTGGGGTTGTTTTGTTGTTTTAAGTAGTTTTATGTGCTTTATTAAACTTTTAACGCATGTAGGGTATCTGGTGATTTAATTTCTATTGGTATTTACCAGGTAGAATGTAATTTATTTAGGACCGAATTATAATTATTTTTTAAAATGGGAGAAAGGATAATTTAGGCATGGATGTTTCTATTTATTTTGGATGAAAGTTTCATTTATTGTTTTTTGAATCAATTTTTACTTTCTATCGCAAATGGCCAATTATCACAAATTAAGAATATCGTTAGTTTAAATTGCAAAATGACTTTTTCCTTAACAATAAAAACTTAACTTAATTTTTGAAAATTAAAATGAACCGTAAAAATCGATTTTACCAAATGGGCAAATTAAGTTAAATTTAATTTGTCGTACTTAATCTGGATTTTTTAATTTTTAATCAATGTCTTTTCATACATTAATACAGAGTCATTTTGAATTAAAATTATAATCTTTTAGAAAAATTAGAATTATATTTCAAAAACGGATACTAAAATATTTTTTGTCACCATTTTACAAAAATGTAAAGTTTGAAAAATTAGCCGCAAAATTTTGTAAAATTAAAATTCTAAACAGCCAACAAACACATTTTTATAATTATAATTTGACTTTATTATCTTAATGACCTAAGTAATTTTTTTGACCTAACCATCTTTAACTAATTCCACCATTAAACCCCTACCAAGAACACATGAGACTTGACATAACTTTTACTAATAAATTACTGAAATAGCCTTTGACAATGCTAAGCGAACAGGCATTATGAAGTTCTATCCATCATATAACATCTTTGATATTTGGCTTTTTGTGTTAAGAATTTTGTTTCTTCAATTATTGTATTTCGAACTGCACAAAAAATTAATTAATAAATTATAGCTTAAATTTCATAATTAAGAATCTTTTCAATATAATATTCAAAAAAAAAATATAAGTTTAGAGATATGAAATATACCTTGCAATTGTTTTCCCCAAATCTTTTAAGATTTATTTTCTTTAACTTTTTTTAGTCTTCAATCAGGGTTTGAAGTGATGGTTTGCAAGAGTGAAATTTGTATTTGTTTTAAGAGTGGGATTAGTTAATGGTAGCTAGGTTAAATATTTACTTAGATTATTAAGAGTAATTAATTCAAAAATAAAAGGACAAAAATATATTGCTCTAGTATTAGCAATTTTTACTCTGTAAATATCACTACTCTACACAGAGCTGTATCTATATAGTTATGTATAATAATTAATTAATTAAATTTAAATTATATTTTAATAAAAAAATAATATTTTAATTATCAATTAATAAAATTCAAATCAAATTATAATAAGAATTATTATTACAAATATTAATTAATTAAATTCAAACTTATTCTAATAAAAAATACTATATAATTATTTGTAATTAATGAAATACATTTAAATCATATTCTAATATATATATTATAATAATTATAATAGGAGAGTTAATTTGAAGGTTTAAACATATTGTGTAGTTTTTTTATGTTTACGGACTTAGGGGCATAAATTTATACAGATTAATTGATATTTTTAAGAGTAGTAGATATTTTTACTTTTAAATCCACAATTCGGGAAAAATATGTACAGAATAAAAATTATGTAAACCTCCAAATTAGCTCCTGTAGCACATTAATTACAAATATATTATTGTTAATTAATTAGGATTAGGATTAAAAATACAATATATTATGCAGTTTATAATTGTTTTCTTATATCTGACAATTTTTTCTCTATTTGAACATAAAATTTTCATGAACATAGGAAATTAAATTTTATTTTGGACAAAAAAAAAAGGAAATTAATCTTCCATATTGATTATTGTTAATTTAATAAAAAAGTTTATTTATTACTAATTTCAAAATAAATTATATTTAATTTTTAAAATTTTAGATATTTTACAATTCAATTGCAATTATATAAACATAATAAAAATTATTTCTCAAATTCTATTAACTTATGAAATAGCAAACATATAGTGATACACTAAAAGAATTAATTTTTTTATATTTATTTAAATTATTTATTTAATTTTTTTTTATATTTTTGATGAAACAATAAATGAAAATAATGTGCCATACTCATATAATCAAATATACTAATTTTTTAAAAAGCATAATCAAATATATTATTTCCAATCAAAATTAAATAAAAAATAACCAGTTAAAACCTTATTAGGAAACTCAATCCAGTCAAAAACATAAATAAAAAATATATATAAAATGAGTATTTAAGAACAATACATCTCATGTGAAGTACGAGATAAAAAAAAAAAAAACTAGTATATATAAAAGAGCGAAAGGAAAAAGAAATATTAGTTTTGTGCAAAACAAACGTCTCTATAAAATTTATATTATTGAAAATAAAGTTGTTTCAATATAATTATTTATAATAATTAATTAATTAATAAGAAAAATATTATTTTACTTATTAATTAATAAAATTTAAATCATATTATAATAAAAAATATTATTTTAATTATTAATTAATTTAATTCTAATCTTATTCTGATGAAGAGTAATATTAATCAATTATATATAATTCATATTCTAATAAGAAATATTAACTTAATTATTAAATTTATAAAATTTAAATTATATTCTAATAAAAAATAATATTTTATGATAATTAATTTAAATCCTATATGAAAATATTATATTTCATATTTTTAATTCTATTTTCATATGAAAATATTATACTTTATATTATAATTCTATTCAAAAAATTCAAATTAAAAAAATTTTAATTAATAAATAATACAGTTCAAATCATATTCAAATAATTAAATACTATTTTAATTATTAATTAATTTAAATAAGAATATAAGAAATACAGTGTAATTATTCATATTAATCAATTATTATTTTAATTATTAAATATATGAAATTTGAATAATATTTTATCATAATTAATTTAAATCATATATAAGAATATTATTCTCTATATAAATAATTCTATAAGAATAATTATAAGAATATTATACTCTATATAAATAATTCTATTGTATTAAGAAATATGATTTTAATTTATATAGATATATATAATTCATGTAGAAAAGTTGTACCAAAGCTAACAAAATAACAATAGTACACGGAAATATCTAGAAAACGTAGTAAATAAGGAGCTGCAGTTTGTACTTTGATAATTATATATATAAGAGATTAATAAAATTATTAGATGCTATGCTCCTTGGTTAACTGTAAGACATTAATAAAATTATTAATCTAATGAGTTGTTGATAATTTATGTTGGTAGAGGACTGATCCCCTTGAATAATTATTTATTTTTATGATAGAAAATAGGAAAAATTACGATTCTTATTAATTTTGAGAGTTGGAACAATTCTACGATAACTTTGGAAGGAAAACATCTGAATCTTATTGATAAATTGATCCACGATTACAGAAGAAAATCAACAATTACATGAAACTCATACATTGAAATTGAGCTCCAAGAACAGAGTAAGAAAAGATTACAGAAAAGAAAAAATTGCTAGAACTATACTCTTATCTCCTATTTATATTTCATCCGGACTCCAAATTTCAATTATAATTCATTTAACTAAAATCTGTTTGAGCACGTGAAACTAGAGTGACGAGAGACGAGAGCTTTCTGTTGCAACCATCTGTAACTAACTTCTCATGCAGCTTGGATTGCATGGTAAGGAAGAGAAGAGAAAACAAGAAGATGAACACGTGCTTGAAACCCCTTTAGTTGGACGTCGTCGTATCAACACAAAAATATCGTCGCTTCGCTCAATTCATTAGCTCACTACACATTTCTTTCTTTTAATTAAAATGGCACTGTTTCTTGATTAATGAAACGGTGCGTTTCAATATTCTTCTATATTTCTTCGAACTTCCTTCGAGCCTGCTTCCTTTGCCACCTTTCCAATATTTGCTTTCTTCCTTGTTCCTTCATCACCTTCATTTGCAGCAATCATCCCAAGATCTCCATTCGGCTCTAATAATTCTCTCGTTGTGTTATTTGATGATTTTCTTCCTGTATTTTTAAAAATAAACGATTTTTTTCCATTTGTTTTAATAAAATTAAACAAGTTATTGTCTATTATTCAATATAAATTAACTGCAAAAAGATCAAATTATAATTTTATGAGTTATTTTGAAAATACTCAAATATGAAAGGCCGTTTGACAACTTTGTCAAACTTCATCTTCATCATATCACCCACCAGTCCTAATGACTTTTTTTTTTGAAAAATGAAAATGGAAAAATGACAACTACATTCAATAACCTATACATCAAATGAAAGTAAAGGAAGAGAGAAATTCCGGTCATGCCTATATTGAAGGACATTGACAATTGGAAGTGCTCGGAAAAGCTGTCGGAAACTCATTGTAATTTTTTGATTTTACATAATATTAATTTTTAAGCTCAAAGATAAATTTGGCTGTTAATGTATATAAATTGAGATCACAATTTATAAACAGCATGAATGTAAAATATAATTCGTGTAAACTATTTTAAATAATAGAATTTCTAATATTAAACTGAAAAAGATTTCTTATATCAAACTATTTTATAATATCTATATATAATTTATGAATTATGATAAGAAAGCTAATCTAGAGTTTAGATAATTTCCACAGTTTGTTGATTTGGGAGCATAAATTTTCATGTACCAATGAATATTCCACGGGTTGTAAATATTTCTACTTTCAAATCCACAGCTCATAAAAATCAACACAGACATAAAAATGATTCAAATCTCCAAATTATATCCCGTATTAAATTAACTATAAAAATATTATTTTTTGTCTCCTCTAACTCATGTTGCAATAATAAACCTTCTGTAAGCATGAACATTCTATAGGCAGTTTCAAGTTGGTCATCAAATATTATTAATAAAAATTAACATTACTATTTAAACTAGTGCAACTTTTTGAAGTTTTTTAAATTATTAGTATTCATATAAATTGTTATTTTTTTAATATTTTTCTTTTTTACAGTTTTAATAAAAAAAATTGAAAATATACTATTTCTAAACAAAATTAAAAAAAATAACTATTTAAAACCATATTAGAAAATTTAATAAAAAAATATACATAAAAAAATATAAAACAATTATCTAAAAACAATAAATTTCATGCACGTTTGAAAAAACTAATAAACTATATAATGTTACAGAATAATATTAATTTAAGGGGTTGGATCAGTTAGAAAAATTATTTCAATTTAATCACGATATCAAAAATTAGATTCGTAGCAATGTAGCATCCTAAGGAATAAAAGAGTTGATCTTAATAACTAATGTTATATCTCATTAATTTGTTGCAGTTGAATGATTTTAAATTGAGTAAAATAAAAAATAGTTAGAGAATAATATTTAGTGACAGCCACGACATAGTATTATTGCTAATTTTTATCATTTTTTTAAAAAAAAAAAATAAATTACTATTATCACATTTTAATAGTCGTTGCAGGAC
Organism: Croton setiger; assembly: GCA_948099555.1. NCBI lineage: Eukaryota > Viridiplantae > Streptophyta > Magnoliopsida > Malpighiales > Euphorbiaceae > Croton > Croton setiger. Next base: position 13,119 of record CANUEY010236485.1, read on the forward strand.
ATCTTCATGACATTTGTGATATTTATGGGGTGGCTTAATCTAGAACTACAACCATTTTAATTGCAATTTGGCTCTCTTATATGTTCTTTTTATAATCAAAAGAAAAAACTTTTAAAAAAGAAAGAATATTTATGGAGGGGGCAATATTTGAGTTACTGTAACTATAGCTAAAATAATAATAAAAGTAATTGAAACTTTTCACAAGAGAATCAATTAAGTAACATGTGATAAATTATAAAATTTCATATGCAAAGACAAATATGCTAACTAACGCACAAAAGTAGGGAAATTTCCAGGAACTCCACCACCCATTTCACCAACACTTAGTTCACCCTCACACTAACCTTCCTCTTCTGCACTCCTCGCCACAATTATTTTGTATAAACTTAAATTTGCATTACAGGAAACTGGAAGCTTTGATTCACTTCAACTTTACCAAATTAGTAAAACTAGAACATAAGCGGTGGTTAGATATACTGCATGCTAATAGGCCATGCCCAGTGGTTCGACTTACTCATCGGACCGATTTACCCAAAATCGATGAACAGTTTTTTATTTTTCTAACCAAAAATCGAATCAATTAAACGTAAACCTGAATCAGTTATTTTTTGTTCGCTCAGGCTGATCTCGATTTCAAATCCAAATCATACAAAATGAAGATGGCGAGGTCCCACCAGGCTGCTAGCTAGTGGTGGCATGCCACGTTAGCAGGTGGTAGAATTCTTAATAATAACTGAATTACTGTTTAGTATAAAAAACATAAGTGTTTTTAATAATTTCTTGAGCATGTCAGATTATCATTTAAGCGCTGCCTTTAATACTATTCAATATTAGATTCATTTTATTTGAAATTTCGATATGAATACAAGTACACTAAAATAGACATGGCAACACACCGCGGCCAGGCGAACCATGGTTCAACAATCGAGGGGTACCGGGATCAGACGTTGACCGACGGTCCACGGTTCAGGCAGCGTTTTATGATGGGCCGGTTAGTGGGCGTTCGACGCTTTTCGAACCAGCGATTTTTTGACAAGTTCGAACAATTCACGGATGGTTCCAGTTCATAGCGGGCCACGGTTTAAAAATAGTTAAATATGAATCGGTCCACCTCCCCAACGGTTTTGGTCTGAACTTAGCGATTACAGTTCAAGGCCAGACCGGTTCCGATTAACCGACGGGACTAAACCGCCGATATTTTCAGACTGAACTAGCCCTCCTGCAATAAGAACTCAAACATAACGCGGTTTCCTTAATTCCAGAATCACACCTACTATAACTTCAACAAATTAATCATGTCATTAACAAATACAAAAAGTACAAATAAAACAAGTATTTATGATGGGTGAGGGGAAATAGATTAGAATGTGCAATATTCTTACTTCTAACATGGGATGAGGTTGAAGGGATTTAGTGAATAAAAAAAGGACATTTGTTAGAAAACAAAAAAGAGGATATTTCCTAGACTTGGAGATAATACTTTGATACGTCTCACCAAACTAACACGTGTGTAGATCATGCTAGATTATTTTGACCATAATAACAAAAGAAACTTCTTCCCCTTTATACCATCCCTTTATATATAACCTCTACTTCTTGCCCACTACCAACCAACTTCAAAAGACCACAAAAATTCATAAACATGGCCAAACACCATAATCTTGTGTATGAAACCATAGATTATGATCAAGAAGAAGAAGAAGATGCTTTCTATACCGAACTCCGTCGACAAATTTTAGTCTTGATGGAGGAAGGAGAAGATGATGATTTTCTTGCAAGCAAGACTTCCAGAAGGCAAACCAGCTTCAAAAGATCAATGAATTTTGATAAACAAGTACTGGGAATCTACTCTAATTATTGGAACAGTTCTGGCAATTCAGTCCCAACTTGGCTTGTGGATTTGTGGAGAAATGGTCCTGGAGGAACTGGGGTTTTCATTCCTCATATTGTCAAATCAAGAAGAAGAAATAAATCAGGTATGCACCCCATTTATCTTTTTATGAATTAATCCTCTTTAATTTATCAATTTTAGTGAAAATTTTTGATTGATTTGTAGGCAAGAGGAATAGCGGGAAGTGGAAAACATATACAAGCAATTTGATGACAAGTAATGTTGAAAACATAATCTCTTAGGTATTATTACTAAGAGATGTAAATTGTAAATAAATAATTTGGATGATAAATGAATATATGATAAGAGTGTTGGGAGTCATAGATCTCATACTTCTTTACGCTGGGTATGCTGTCTCGAATCAATAGAAAAAGATTTTAAAAATATTTTATTATGAGCATTTATGACAATACATTCAATAAAAAAAGAATAAATTTATCTAAAAATTAAAAAATTTAAATATCATTGATTTCGTGTATGAGGTCATAGTATACACGAGGATAAATTTCCAAATTGGGATTTCCAATTGGAGTTTTGATTAAAAATAGGAGTTTCCATATGTGGCTCATGCATTGGATGAATGACATTAACCTATTTTTTGTTTTAGCTTAAGCGTTAAGCAATGAAAAAGATACCGTTCGTTGAATTGAAACCAAATGTTAATGGCAAAATATTAATAAAATAATTACAAATTAAAATGAACGTTTACTGGAGCTTATAATATCATATTTATTTGAGAAATTACAGCAATAAGAAAAATAATACAAATTCTGAAATTAAAATATCGGCACTAGTTTTACCATTTGAACACTTAATAATAATTTAAAAAACATAGAAATGGAAATTCGTAAATTGCAGAACATGGTCACTACAAAGACCAACCAGGCTCCATCATAGCCACCAATTCACCAGCAGAACTAGCCATACGAGGAGGCAACGTTAGGGTCCGACTATAAGTTATTGTCACCTGAAAGTTTTAGCAACAATTATCAATTTTCACGAATTTCAGAGATGAAACAGCGGATTTGAGGCACCATGAGAAATTCCAAGAAATGTTAAGCGATCTGAGACCAAGTTTGTTGTAGATTGTCGGTTGTGAAGGCCAGAATTTGATACCCTCAAATGGACTTAAGCCTAGCCTCAATTTAGCCCAATTCAAGCAGCTCTCCAACTTTACAAGCCTGAACCAAACATTATGTAACATCACTGATTCAATCATACGTCATATATATTTTAGTTCGAGATAAATGAAAAAATTCTTAATTGCTAATTTGAACTATATTTTAGTTCGAGATAAATGAAAAAATTCTTAATTGCTAATTTGAACTATAAACATAAAAAAAGTAAAGTACAAACAAATAATTAATTGAAAATTAAAAAGAAATTTTAAAAGACTTACAAAAAATTTAAAAAAACTATACTGGATCACGAAATAAATAAATGTTTATAAAAATTGATTTTATTAACAAATTTAAATTATAAACAATAAAGAAAGTGAAGTACAAACAAATAATTAATTGAAAATTAAAAAAGAATTTTAAAAAACTTATAAGAAATTCTTAAACAAGCCAACTGCAACAAACTTCAAAATCTAAAAGAGTATTACAAAATAAAAAGAGAATTTGGAGAGGGAAGAAGGTGTAGAGAAAACAGTATTCTCTGATGGGATTGTCTTCTTCCTTTTATAAGCAGATTTTTCCTATAACTCCATTATTCATCTCTGTAGCTTCACATGTTTTACTGTAGTAAAATACTATTCATTCTGAATTTTACTGTAAAAAATAGTAATTTGTCGGATTCTTTTGACTGTAACTTCACATGTTTTCGTCCACCGACAGAATTGACTGTAACTTTGTGTATTTTTCGACCAAATAGATTTTTTTTTTTTTTTTGAGTTTTTACTTTTTTTTTTTAAATTGAAGGAATAAGTTTTCTTCTACCTTACTCAGAGAAGAGTTTGATGGTGCTGAAGATGAATCTTTTTCCTTTTTCTTTTCTTTTTTTCTCTTTTTTACTTTTATCCTTTTTCTTTTTTTCTTTTTCTTTTTTACTTTTATCTTTTATTTTCTTTCTTAGTAGTGGGAGTATATGATAACAATCATCTTCGTTTTCCTGTGCATAGTCAATGTCGGATGAGAAATCCGAGGACGATGTAGAGGATGACTTAGGCCTCTTAGGTTTTTTAGAATTTTTAGACTAAGCTTTCGAATTGGATTTTGAGGAACTAGGATCTTTTGATTTTATAAGTTTTATTTTTGATGGATCAGGTTCACTGTTTTTAGGAGAAGTAGATCCTAAGAATTGAAGGCAGTGGGCTTGGAATTCTTCTAGGTTTTTAGTTGCCACTAATTGGGTTATGGTTTGGGCCTTTTGTGAGGCAAATGACATGATTTTATCTTTTACTAAACGGGTTCCATACGAATCATGGTTTCTCTTTACTATCCATTGCCTTACAGCGGTTTCAGTAGTGGAGTTTTCGAAGGACTTCCACCATTTAATTTTATGCTTTCTTAGTATAGTAGGAATAGTAGTCCCAAGAACTGTAGAAATCTCATAACACGATTGATATACCCAAAGGATGAAAAAGTTCATATAAAAGAAAAGTAAGGAAGGGAATTGTTTTCATATTGGTCGGAGTTATAATTGTTTTTATAAGTCTGGCATGCTAAGAGGGTTTCTTCAGAAAGGATTTAATCCAAATTAACATGATGGTACCACTAGTTAATAACCAATACGAGGTTTTAGAGGTATTGATATTAATATTAAAATATACCAACCATGAGTGAGTATAATTTGAGTTTTGAAAACACATTTTCTCATACTTCGATGTAATCAAAATAGGAAAAAGTTAGATAATGGTGTTTTAAAGTTTTAAATGAGACTAAGCTGTATAAGTATTTAGACCAGTTAGAAGGATAAATGATTGCCTTAATTTAGATTAAGGAAAACATAATAGTCTATCCATTTTTATCAAAATTATGTTTTATTTTTATAGAATCAGTTTCTTTAAGAATATTAGCATAGTATTCTTGAGTTTTAATTAAATCTTTTGGTTTAAAAAACCAATTTGGTGGATAATTTTTTTTTTTATATAATTTGCTAAGGATCGGGATGTTTAAAACTAGTTTCAATGATCATTTCCACATTAGAAAAAGATTTGTTGATCCATTGTGCTTTTCTTATAAGGAAAATTTTAAAAAAAAAATAGATGGGATTTTAGGTGTAATTGTCATCTCAGGATTTTTATAAATAGGTTGAGACAGTGTTTTTTTAGAGGAAGAAGTTTCTTTTTTAGATTTTATAATGGATTGAGAAGTCATACTTGAACGCTCTATTTGAACTATTTGTTGAAGAGCTTTTATCATGTCAGGGCTTTAGACCAGTTAGGAGACCCATTGTATTATTTCTTCAGTCTTTTTATTTTTAGTAGTGGGTTTTTTGGAGGTTTTAGTTATAGAATCAGAATGGTCTGACAAATTTTTAGGAGAATTAGATTTCATCTTTTCTATGTTCTTCTTCTTTACCACTTTTCTGTAAAAATTCAAAAAATCAAGAATACTATTATTTTTTCCTTTTGATATATTCTATATCAAAATGAAATACACTTAAAATAGCTTGTCATCTAGCAAAAATCTCTTTTGAGGCAAGGTTTTTAACATCTTTTTGCAAAACATCCTTTGCAGATTTAAAATCAATTCGAATCAAAAAATTTTTATTTAATAAATTAGATTGAAACTTGTTTATACGAAGTACAATACTCAAAATTCTTTTTTAATATTGGAGTAATTTAATTGAGTCTGATTCCAATGTCCTAATGTAAATTGGACTATATTTTCTTTATTGTTTACGAGTTGTTTCAAAATACCTCCATACCCTATATCCGACGTGTCAGTTTCAACTATTTTAGGGGCTGTTGGGTCAGGAATATGCAAACAAGTAATAGTTTTAGCCATAAATTTAATATGCTTTATGATTTTTGTTTGTTCATTCGTCCATGGACCTGATGGTTTGATTAATTTACTTAATAATTGGTGTTATTGCTTATTATCTTGCCATATAATTTGATATTTTTGATGGTTTTGTTGTCTATGTGAATCATTAGATGGGAGATATTGATTTGACATATTTATTGGATATTTTTG
>CANUEY010236514.1:0-12024 GCA_948099555.1 Croton setiger
AGAAAGAATAATTAGACTAAGGGCTGATTTAATTTCTGCAATTTAAATTTCAGCACTTTATCGCTTTCTGTATTGTGATTTTACAAACGACTTTAATCATCGATTAGGAACATCGATAGTGGCTTTTCAAAATAAAATAGTCTTAACTTTAATTTTCGGAAAAATCAAATTTGGTTTTAGAGGCCGGTTTAAACCGGGCGTTAGTCGAAATTGTAATTTCGGCTAACGTACCCTACCCACTTACCCGAATCTTTTGGTTCAGATTTTTGTGCCTTATCCAAAAATAAAAACGGAGTCAAATCTTTTTGGTTTTTCTTAAAAACCGGTTCCCGATATGGGTGGCGACTCAAAACGAATTTTTTAAGATCGACTAGTTTCGGCAATCATCCAAAACGGCTTTTATCGCCTAAACCCGTTTTCGGTTTCCGAACCGAAAGGAAATTTTGAAATGAAATGAACTTGTGGAAGAAAATGCAAAAACCCTTTCGATCACGAAAGGAAAACCGTTACTGTGCGTCAACAATTATATTAATAACATTAAAACGTTTAGAAATAATTACCTGAAATAAGTTTGGTAATGGAATTGAATACTTTAAGAAACTTGCACACCTGTATAATTTTTAACCAATCTAGCTCACTGCACAAGTTATGATAACTAGCATCTCTTTTTTTATATTTGAACCTCAAACTCCAATGTAGTTAATAGCATGAAGAATGTTGAATTCCATCTTATGGCACAATCCAATACAAGCTTCTTTTTAAGGAGTTTAAATTGCTTAACCAGAGCACTAAAGGTTATGCAACTTGACTCTGAATTTGAAAGATACTTAACACTCTCCCTAATATTATGGGTTATCGATTAAATTTCATCTAAACCATCCTGAACCAAGAGATTTAAGATATGCGCACAACATCTAACATGAAATAATTTTCCTTGAAGATGAAGTTCTTTCTTGTAAGAAAGTGAATCTTTCAACGTTCTAACCAGAAATCATGATACGCAGCATTGTCTACACTAACGCTCCATACCTTGACATCAATTTCCCATTCAAGTAAGCATTTATGCAAAACATCAGCAATAATTACACCAGTGTGAGGTGGTGGAACGTCTAAAAAACTTAAATTTCGCTTTTGCAAATGCCACTTTTCATCAACAAAATGACACGTGACAACCATATATGAAACGTTTTGTCAGGACTTCCATAAATCTGTTATGATGCTAACTCTATCCACTAGTTGCAATTGCTTCATTATTTTCTTTTTCTCTACTTCATAAGCATTGAAACAATCAGCCCTAAGAGTTGCTCGACTGATCTTTGTGTAGTACGGTGTTACAGTATGCATTAATAAATTAAACAACTTATATTCAGCAATCATGAAAGGCAACTCATGCACCATTACCATATGAGCAAGGACTTCTCTTACCTTAGAATGGTCATATTTGAAGTTCTGGACAGATTTGACGCTTTGGCTCTCTCCCAACATTGTAGCGACTGTTAGTGTTGATTGTCCTTTCAAAGCCATCTTTCTCTTTGAACAGTTATCTCGATGCCTACGAAGATGTGTTGTTGTGCTTCTTTGGCTTTTCACAAGTCGAGATTTGCAATGTATACATTCCCATTTTTTCATACCGTCACAGAGTTCAACCTCTTTAAACTCCTTCCAAACCTCTGAAGTCTTTTTCCTTTTCTTTTTAGTGTATAGATCTTCCTCTCCTTCCTCCCTCTTCTTCGTCATGGATCCTCTTCTCATCTTTTAGATGTAGTTCCAATAGGAGTGGAACTATTCATTCGTGGTTCTAAAGGACCCATGACAGTGCTTGCAATTGAATCTTGGGTGGAAGATCCTCTTGGAGTAGACATCCTACATGAACAATAACAAATATGTCAATCATAAAAGTAAAGGGTAAATTATTTATAGGTCCTTGAGGTTTTGCCTAATATACTCTTGGGTCCCTCTATTTTGGAAATTGTATCATCGGGTCCCTCAGATTTAAAAAATTATACTATCAGGTCCTTCCGTCCAGAAATGACGTTAGTCAACTGAAAAAGTCAACGATTTTTTTTTTCAAAATGACAAAACTACCCTTTGGTTTATTTGAATCGAACTAGAGCGGTTCGATTCAAACTCCCTTCCCCTTTACGACGTCATTTTGGTCACGCTAAAAACAAAAAAAAAAAATAAAGCAAAGAAGAAAGAAGCAAAATCAAACTGGAAATGGGAAACAGAAGAACGAAAATTAGAAAAAGATGAGGAAGGTGAAAGCTGAAAGAGGAACACAGAAATCAAAAATAAAGTTCAAGCGGTGGATGCAACCATCAAAAGTTACAGAAAAGAAATGGCAACACATGATTTCACACATCAAAATGCTTATCAAATTCCAGATTTTCAATCTAGTTTCCAAACAATTTGATACATATTCAAACGAAAATAAAAATAAAACAAAGAACTGAAAGCAGAACAAAAAAGAACCTCAGAATCGTAGTTCAATTTCTTATTGAAATTATTCCGGAATCTTTACAGTTTGAATCTTATTGTTTACAATGATTTCCAAATCAGAAATCCCCTAATTCTAATTTTTTCCAATTTACAAAAAGTAAAATTCCTAAACTAAAGCCCCCAATTTATGACAGGAACTCTAAATTGGGATTTCCCTAATTCATACAAACAGAAAACCCTAGAAAACTTAGATGAAGAAGATGGTGGTGGCGGCATTCTCTCTTTTCGTCTTCCATTTGCTTACGAGTTTTGCTTCCTTTTGTCTTTCAACCAAACTGAAACAAATCGAAATCCATCCATAATCATCATCTTCATCACAAAGCCTTCAAACGCAGAGGGCAGAGTAGGTCCAGGACCAAAACACCATATCTAAAGCACCGGGACAAAAAAAAAATCAATGGAACATGGAATTTGAACAGACATGGATTTCAAATCGATTTCAATTTCATGATTTGATTTCGCGTTTTCGTTTTCGTGTGAAAAAATTCCAAATCTACATGTGAAAAATGCATTTTGAAAAAAAAAAGAAAGAAGAAGAATAAAGAAGAAAGAAGAAAGAAGAAAGAAGAAGAAGAAGAAGAAGAAGAAGAAGAAAGAAGAAAGAAGAAGAAGAATGAGGCAACTGGAAAATGAAAAGGTTTAGGTTTAGGTTTAGGTTTAATATGTAAAAGGGTAAAAATGTCATTTTCAATCAATTTAACAAAAACTTAACGTCCATTCTGGACGGAAAGACCTGATAGTATAATATTTCAAATCTGAGAGACCCGATGATACAATTTCCAAAATAGAGGGACCCCAGAGTATATTAGGTAAAACCTCAGGGACCTATAAATAATTTACCCTAAAATATAAAAGAAAAAATAAAACAGTTTATAAAGTTACATACACCAAACAATAATCACAAAAACCATACGAAGATTTCATCTCAAGTTTGTGATTTCTTTCGTCATTTTGGTGCTGCTCTAAAATAATAATAAAAACGTAATCTGGATTAAAATACTAACAAACTTTCATTGGATTGCTCAACAATTTAGAAAATAAGAAAAAAAAATATTCTCAAACATATCAATACCTCTACAAACATCTAAGAACATAATTTTTGACACATCATGCATAAGTTAGTTCAGTATTAATGGAGTAAACATATAAAAATATCAATTTCCATATTTTTATCAACTAATGCAATAAGTTTAGATTCTCCAAAACTATTATTCACCAAGTTTAGGACAACCTCAACTTTCATGAACACCAGCAGCAAAAAAAAAAAAAGCATCTAAGTTTAATTGCCAATTCTAAGAAATATGAAAACTAACATATCAACTGAAATCTTTAAACTGCATTGGATTCCCATAGTAATCTTAATTGACACAGACTTGATACTCATAACTCTATACTAGCTTCTTCACAGCTCAAAGTCTCAAACTAATTACATTTGACAGCAGAGCCAAACCCAGAGAACTATTGTAGTTGAAACAAAATTAATGCACTGAATTACCTCTAGTACAATCAAATTAATAACTTTCACAATGCAATGAACTAATGAAGAATTTTCTTATGACATTGTAGAAGGCATGCAATAAAAAATTAAAGATGTTGATGTGAAAATTAAATATCGATTACATTTGAAGTGAAATTCAAGAATGTAACCAAAATCAATTGGGTAAACCCCAATAAAATAAATAGCATAAAATATATTCAATATGCTAAAAATAAATGGGATTATAAATAATTGAAAGAGAATAGATGAGGTAAATACCTTGATTTCATAATCTGGAAACTTGAAAGCAAAAAATTAATTGCATGTAAATCAAATTCCATAAAAAAAATAAAACACAACAAAACTCTGACTTTCCTATCCTTCTCTTTTTTCCGTAGCTACTAGATTAGAACATAATATAATACTCCTTCAATTTTAAGAAATCAATGAATCAACCAATTACACACACGACAAAGCTATATGATCAATAATTAACGTATACAATTAGAATCAACAAACAAAGGAAACACTGATTAAAATGAATCAAGCAAAATGCAAGGAAAACGAAATAAATCATTTTTATCATCTTTTTTATGAATCTGAAACTAAAACATTGAAGAGTAAAACTTACCTAAAGGCGACTACCGACTGAAGGGCTAGGGTCCAACGACAGACGAGCACTTGAGGAAGAAGCAAACGCCGGTGCCACTAGTGGTGGGTTAGGGGTGCAGCTGAATTAGAGAAATAATGGTGGGTTTAGTTTAGGGGTGCGGCTGAATTAGAGAAACAATTGTGGGTTTAGTTTAGGGGTCCGGCTGTTTGTGGTGGAAAATTAGGATTAGAATAATTTTCTGTGTATTATTTATACATATATAAAACAACGCTATTTTGAGGGTGTTCGACAAACAGTTCGCGAATAGTTATATTCGGTTCGAGTTTGGTTCGTGAAATATTCGAACTTGAAAATTTGGCTTGAATTCGACTTGTTTAAATTTCGAATACGAGTCGAATTGAATTTTGTCCGAATCGAACGTCGAATGAATTTTGAACTATTTGATTTGTTTACAGTCCTATTTACAAAGTTCTTTCTCTTGTTATTTTGATCCTACAATATTAAAGCCAAGGCGATTCAGGAAGCTCTCAGTTGAGTCAAGGAAGAAGGGTGATTTTATGTGATTATGGAATCAGATGCTCACAATTGTGTTCAAGCCTTAGTTATTGAGGATTCTAAATCTCTCTTGTTAAAATTAAGAGAGATTAATTTTCATTTTGTTAAAGGTATTGCGAATAGTGCTGCCCATAAGTTAGTTAGGGCGAGTACTAATTTGACAAGTTTGCTGGTTTTTGGATGTCGGCCACGAAGTTGTATTTTGAATGTTATTAAATTTGAGAAACAATAAAGTCCCACAAACATATTTTCAAAAAAAACTGTAATAAGAAATTTTCAGATAAGATAGAAAATTAAATAGTAATATTTTATATCACATTATATTTTATTTTCAGGTGTATGATAATTTCATATATAAATAACAATATAAATTATTAAAAAAATTCAATAATATCTAATCTTTTTATCGTCTCGTGATTGTGAATAATTCTCAAGGGCAACTTAAATATATGTTACTTTTAGCTGTTGATAATATTTATTCAAAAATTTGAGACGGATTCAGTGTTTCATTGGACCACTGCTAACTTCGTCCTTAGATATAGATATTTAAGTCAATCTAGAACTTCAGTTGGTAAGAGAGAGCATACTGAATTACCAATATCAATTAGTTCGATTTTTCATTACATTATTGTTACTAAATTCAAAAAGGGTAAACTTAGTAAATACCACATTTATAAGTTTACTTTTAAGAAAATATCACAAATATTTGGAATTTAAGTAAATACAACAAACATTTACATATTCCAATAATACGCCCAATAGAAAACACGCTATCTAGAGGTGGCCACGGGCCGGTTTCGAACTGCGGCCCGCCGGACCACGGTTTAGGGGTGGCTAAAACTGTAACCGGCCCGTTGAACCGCTAGTTAACCAGCAGTTCGCGGGCGGGCCAGTTTATCGGCTTAACTGGCAGTTTGAGAACGGTTCACGGTTTATAACGGTTACGGTTCGAAATTTCGTTGAACTTAAACCGGACCGCCGACTGAACGGTTCCGGTTCCAGTTCGGAGGTGGGCCGAGCCAAGCGGGCCCAGCGGGCCAACCCGGCCCATGGCCACCTCTAACGCTACCCTATACATTCAAAAGTCATCTTCTTTGTCGATTAGCAAACCTAGCAAGCAGCAGTAGCCTGTACAATTAGGACAAAGACATATGAATGATGGCGACGATTGGAGAAGATCGCTGATCTCTAGCAATTTGATTTTCACCATGCACAAAAGCTTTGAAATCACTAACAAAACCAAAATTCACATCGTTTACGAAATACCAGAATCGACAGCCAGCTATTGTGAGCCAACAGGATTACTAATCTGGCTGTGATGGAAGCTCGGCGGGCTGGTTGTGGAGGCAGAAAAGGCAGTTACGGTCAAACTTTCCTTCGTTTTTCCAACTGTTTTCAAAAACAAAGCAACTAATTCCTTCTTTTTTGTTCTAGCCAAATACAGATCGTAAAACACCTTTGCGACTCACCAGAAATATAATCCTGGCCAAAGCCACCTTGCCTCAGTTCTAACAGTAACTGCCTGGTTTGAGAGTTTCGGTAGGGCGGCTAGGTCTTTATGAGAAAGAAGAAGATAAATGCCAAAAAGTATCATTCAGTCCTCATTTTTATAAAATATTACAAACAACCCCCTACAATTTTTATATAATAACAAAATGGTCCTAAATTAATGAGAAAATATAAGAAAATAAAATAATTTCCTGAGTTTGTTCAAAAAATAAAAAGAAATAAATTTATTTCCAGCAAACTAGTTTAGAAAATAAAATGAAATAAATTTATTTTCAGTAACTGATTTAGAAAAACAAAAGGAGATAAATTTATTTCTTGGTGGTCAGAGATTGGAAGGGAAAAAAATATTCTTGCAACCGACGGTGGTGGTGGCTAGAAGGAAATTAAATTTATTTTCCGGATCGGTGGCGCTAGCCGGTGGTATTTAGGGTTAGACATGAGATATATATATGAGAAAATAAATTTATTTTCAAGCAGCTGATTTAGAAAAAAAAATAATTTAAATAAAGACATATTTATAAAAGAGCTCTAAAATGTAGTAAATATAAAAGTGATATTTAGTTAAACCAAATATTAATTTTGTGGTATATACTACAATTTCCAAATAAAATTGGTTCGATTCCATTAAATAGTGGTATCTACCAATTAAAAAAAACCATTTAATCAAAATCCATCAATTATAAAAGTTAAGCTTCTAGTTATCAAATCAAATCGGATCTTAGTTAAAAAAAATAAAAAAGAATCAAATCGGATCCGATCAGTTAAGTTCAAGTTTGTGGTTAAAAGCAAAAGACAGTTATAATGGTGATGACATGAAAACCAATAACAATGTAGGATAAGATAATGGACTTGCAGTGGAGGGAGGGAGGATATGCTACTTTATAGAGGAACCATTTGGAGCCCAAATTCTCTTTTTATCAACAAAGATCATCCTTTCATCTTTCTGCCAACATTCTAAGGTATCTTTTCCTTTAAAAAAAAAATTTCAAGTATCTCCAATACTAAATACATACTTTTTACCCAAAAAAGAGGAAAAACTAATTAATTATCTATTATTATGGTGACATACTTTTCAGTTACTTTCTTGTTATTTTTAGCAACAATTTCTGCAACCTATATTTTTCTTTCTTCTTTTGAGTGAAAGAGTTGCAACATGCATGCATATATTTGCATGAATTTTTTCGTGACGTGTCTTCAGTGTGTTCTATGAGAAAAATGTCTTATATTATTGATTATAAGACATTAAAAATACTAGAGGGACATGCTCCCCATAAACTACCACGCTTGCATTGAAATGTGATCAAACTCCCAAATAATGAGTAGTTACGTTGGCAAACCTATAAGCAAATTGACAAGATACCGATTTATCTCGTTTATAATTAATCAATAAGCATGCGAAAGAAGGCTAAAAAAAATGAAAAATCAGACACCATTAATGACGATAATACAAACACAATTTAATGAGCATCCGATTCAATAATTACAGTCTACTAGACTAAACTAGTGCTGCAAACGAACTGATCTGAACAAAAAATAGAAGATGCTGAACTCAACCTATCATCCACATACGGTTTCGGTTGGTCGAAATTCCGACACTTAAACCTTAGAATTTTTGGCTTAAATCTCGACAGTCAGCGGAGGACTTTGAGATTGACGATTTTCTCTCACATTTAGGATGATGTTTCAAAGTAACATCACAAGGAACCGGGTAATCTCCTAAATGAAAATTACTAGGGTCAACTATATGTGGATTAAGTCAGGTTTGACAAGTTTTGGGTTCCGTAAGTAAAGTTTGGATCTAACTTTTTATATATCCGTGTGGTACAAGACTTACAGTTGATAAGTATTACCAATACTCTGGTTGATGTATTCAAATAAATTTGGAATGTAGCAAACTGGTCACACGGATAACTTTACTGAAAAGGTGATAAGGGTAAAATGGAGATAGAAAATGCTTAAGTATGCTATAAAATTTCTAAACAATTTATTAAAGAAAACGGTAAATCAAACAACAAATGATCAAAACCACCAAGCAGTTTGCTTTAAATTTTTATTGCAAAAATCTTAACTTATTGGTAGGAAATCAGAATGATTTATTTAAAAGAGTTAGGTGGTAAAAACAAGAGTTTCGACAACAAAATCTCCAGTGGAGTTGCCAATAAAAACTATTGATGTTCATTTTTCACTTTACAAAACACAATGGCCAAATTCTTGCCCAAATTCAAGCTTTTAATTTTTAAATTTTTTTAAAAGGGATAAAACTTTTGTCGCGCAATGCCGAAACTAAATCAGTCTTAAAAAAGTTTTAGAGTCGCCACCATTTAGGAATCAATTCTAAAAAATTGAAAATTAATCTAATTTTATTTTAAAAAGATGACTCCGTTTTTAATTCGAATAAAGTAAGATCTAAAACTGATAAATTTTGAGAAAGGGGCTAAGTGTTGACTCTCGATTTTTGCTCAAAATCCAAAAAAAGAAAAAAAGAAAAATCTCAATGATAAAATATTTTAAGCTCGAAGAATTCCCAAATTTCCTGATTCCAAATTAATTTTTGTTTGTTTTGAAAAATATTCTAAATTCTCATTTGGTCAAAAAAGTTTAATTAGATTAGTTTTAATTTTAATTTAATGCTTTTAATTTAGTTTATTATTATTATTATTATTATTATTATTATTATTATTATTATTATTATTATTATTATTATTATTATTATTATTATTATTATTATTATTATTATTATTATTATTATTATAAAAATAGGAATAGAAAAGGAAAAAAAAGAGAGAAAAAGAATTAAATAGAAAAGGAAAAAAGAAGAAAAGAATAAGAAAAGGAAGAAGAAGAAAAGGAAGAGGGTTTAAATCTTGAATTGAACCAAATTGATTCGATTCAAGCATCCTGCCCTCAATTAAAATAGGTGCAAAACGCAAAATTTTTGCCCAAACGACGTTGTTTCATTTAAAAAGAATAAAAAGAAAGGACAAAAACGAAGCAAATGCAAAAGGAGTAAAAGGGTAATGAAAATGGAAACAAAAGTTGAAGAATGAATGAAGACAGAAAAATAGAGGGCAAAACACAAATTCGAAAAGCAAAAACAAAAAGGGAAATGGGAAAGAGAAAGAAGACGAAGGAGGGAGGTAGCTTCTTCTTTTGTCTGTTTCTGTAACAGAATCGTACAATGATGACAATAATGATGATGAAGGCGATGGATGAGGCAAGGCAAGCAAAGGTCCCTGTCTGGCATGGCTGAGGAAGAAAAGGAGAGGCATGGGAAAGGGATTTGGAGGGGTACAAATAACAGAAGCAACAGTAGAGAAGGGGAGGAAGCTTATGAATTCTAGAGAGAATAGCTTGTGAGAGAAATTTGTAAGCTTCTTCTTCTTTTTAGGGCTTTGAGTTTTTGTAAATTTGGGGATTATGGTGTAAAGGGTTTCAGAAATATCTAATTCCTTTATTGTCTTTGTTTCTTGCTTCAGTTTCTAAATCAATTGGAAATTTAAAGTTATTGTTGGGTGTATGTTTTAGGAGTATCATTTTTGTTGTAATCTCTGAGGAGAGTGAGTTAATTTTGGGAGAATTTTTCTTCTGTAAAGCTTGTATTTGGGAATTTTCTTGTTGAGTTTGAATTAAAGGAATTGAAGGCTTAGTCTCAGGTATTCCTCATCTTCTTTTCCAATTTAATTTTCTATTTCAGTATGAATTTACCTGTGTGGGAGCCTGACTAGATGTTCTATGTTTTTGGTTAATGCCTATCCCTTTCATTTTCAGATGATCTAAATTATGATTCTGTTAGTTTCTTTATAATTTGTGTTTGTGTTTCATGACCCCATTTTGTGTTTCTGGCCGTTAATGTTGCTCATGAGCTTGCTGTTATTATATTGTTGAAAAAGGTTTAGTCTCGTATTAACTATCATTTTTTAATTGCTTAAAAACTGTTAATGTTCATTTGTTTAAGCTAAGTTATGCTGTTAATATCCAATCTTTCCCTGCTGGGATTTGCAATTTTTTTATCTATCCTGCTTGCCTTGAACTGAGAGTCAGTTTATTGTTACTCACTGATGTTAATACTACTGTTTTAATCTGATCTCTGTTCCGATTGTAACACCTCTACTTATACTCTTACGTTATAAAACATGTCATTTTTTATAACATATTAGAAACATTGCTCTTTTAACACAATTGACGTCATCATATCATACGTATCATAACATATGACAGAGTGTGTTATATAGTCTTTTTTACCTTTATCACTGTTTAACATGCCTCACTTTTAATTACATATCATACTCATTCATAAATAATTTACATATAACAAAATAGGGTTATAACCATCTGTTTAACCAAAGGCAACATAAACATAACATTTTATATTTACATGTCAAACATCTAATTATGCTTTACAACACAAAGCATAAATCAAAAACTATATGCAGCATTTACAAATGACGTGATGAGAGGGAAAGAGGCCTAGGCTTCAGCTGTACCGGCTTAAGCATAGACTAGTGAAGCGTCAGTACTTCACTCAGACTGCTGACCTGAAACATATATTGCGATTTTAATGAGTCGCATACTCAACAAGTGTAAGCCATAATCATATAAACCCAATATATAAGGAAATTTATAATAACATATCAATTATCAATGAATTCAGGTCATAATCATCATATATAATCATCTCTATAGCATAGTATGCAGAATGAGATGTCTTTCCTTTTTCTTTAGTTGTGATTTATCGACTAAGTGTTGCTCCGGGAATTTCACAGCATAGATTCTCTAACTGGATCCAGTGAACATATAAGACCCGGAATACCATCGGTCATAGGGATCCGAAGATCAACCTTTCTCTGTAAGATCCGAAGATCACTCTGTAGCATATAGGACCTGTAGATCTTTCTATATCATATAAGAACCGTAGGCCCCTCTGTCAAAACATATAGAAACAGTAGGTTTCTTTTGTCAAATTTGCAAACACTGGCTACGATAATCACAACGCCTGTAATTAAGTCCTGTGGAAATGCATTTATGTAATATAAATTTCATATCATCATTTTCCATGTAATCATGTGACTAGGCTTCTTTACCGGTTATAACAACATATAAATATCCATTATCAAATCATATAACTCAACTGGTCGGATTTCAGTACCGACTTAGGAACCATAAACATTGCAATTCATATATCAAATATCTTTAGTTGACTGGACTTCAGTACCGGTCCAAACAATTCAATAAAATTATAACATCTCATTTTCATATATTACAGATGACCAGGCTTCAATACCGGTCCAAACAGTTCAATATATCATATTTAACAATATCACAAAGTCATCTCTACACATATAAGTAAGTGAGTTTAACACTTACCTCTCTG
>CANUEY010236526.1:0-32816 GCA_948099555.1 Croton setiger
TAAATATAATAATAAAAATATTTAAATTAACCAACAAAAAAAAAAAAAAAAAAAAAAAAAACTCTTGTTTTCACAAACAAAAATCACTGAACTAAATTTAAAAACCAAACATCTTTTTTTCAATTACAAAATCAATTTACTCATCTAAACATAAGCGCCCGAAACAGGGTTTTATTAGGAAACGAAAAAGGAATAAGCATTTCCGGTCATACAGGAGCCATAATAACAAATTTAAGCTCAAAAAATGGAAATAGTCGAGACAAACTAAATAAATACTTATCATATATAGTAAAGAAGTTATATGAAACCACATTCTAAATCTTAGACAAAGAAAACAAAAAGCTTAGAAACCAAAAATCTAATATATTTAAAAGAAAAATGAAAGTGGAGATGAAGAGTAAATACGCACTATCAGGTCCACCGAGTTGAGTGACAGCATCGACAAATCTCTCGTGGAGCTCCGCGGTCCACCGGAGACGGGGCTTCGGATCCGTAGTAAGAACCAAGCACGCATCCCCAGGCAAGTTAGTACCGTCAAGCGAGCCTTGAAAATCTCCATGTCCTACACTCCCGTCGAGCGGCAAAGAGTGTATAGCAGAGTACATTTTAGGGAGGAGGGAAACAAAATTTCCCGGCGGAAAATGTAGGAAAGATCCGATTGTGGTAAGAGAGTCGGGGCACGGAGCCCCGTGAAAAAACAGAGAAGAAGGAGGAGGGAGATAGATATATATGAGTTAATAGTATTATTTTGTGTGCTGTGGAAGTAAGAGAGAAAGAAAGAAAAGAAGAGTTTTTAAGTTAAGACATAAGACATGCAGAGATTCAGACTTCAGACAGCGATAGGCTTACCGTTTTATTTGTGTGACTGACTGTGATGTCTTTTTCTTTTATTTTCTTTCACTTTCTCTCCATTTTCCTTCCGTTTCTTTTCTTTTGTACTAGAGTTTTTTTTTAATAATAATAATACTACTACTACATGTATTGTATAGGTGTGTATTATACAGAGGGTATTTGTTTGTGTAGGAAAATGGTGGGAAAGAACGTGGACTCTGGTTGGCACATGCTGGACTTCTGTCCTTTTTTTTGTTTATGGAGTGTTTGGTTGCCAAGAAATTTCTAATTCACATAACAAACCTTCAAATGGAACGAAACTTTCCATGCCAATTATCGTATTTGTCTTTGAATTATTACACAAAATACAAAATGGATCTACATTAACATGCATCCAAATTTCTACCATTTTCTTTCTTTTTCTTCTTTTGTCAAAAAATGAATCTTTTCCTCTTAGAGTTTTGACCAACTAATATAAAAAAGAAATTAGAAAAATTGAAAATATAACATGTGAATTTATTTTGTTTATAAACCTAAATAATAAAATTCAATTTCTTCTTTTAAATATTTTAAATGTTAATAAAAAATACAAACGTATATAATGCAAAAAAATTTGAAATAAACGCGAAGCGCATGAAATAAAAATTGTGAATAATTACAAATTTTAACCAAAAGTTTTAAAACCATGTTCAAATAATCCTTTTAAGAAATAAAAATTCTAAGAAAAAGAAAAAAGAGAGGTGTATACTAAAAAAATACATGATTGGTCAATTTGGAGTAGAAGTTGAATTAAAAAATAAAGAAATAAAGGCCCACATCAAGTCACCACCAAATACCCTAAGAGTAATACATGGAGGTGGAGGGATAAGCGAGAGGAGAGGGGGACAAGCGCAGTCCTAGGCGATTGGAGGACACCAAGACAAGGGCGGCCATTTTCGACCCCACCACCTAATTTTTTCACAACCAGCATACTCTATGGTTCCCATTTATTTCTATTTCTATATATAATTAATAATAATAATCATCATAATTGAACTGAAATTCATATAATATTCCAAGTATTATTTTATGACAAAAATATATATTGTTCCAAATTCCCAATTATGGCGATTTTCCAGTCTCTTTGCTTCTTCTTCTAGACAATTCCTTTTTTGTTTTGATTTTATAACGTACCAATATTCAAATTATAGTTTAAATGTATTGAAAACTGAGACTATTTTCAAGGGTTAAATCGATTTGTGTAGGAAGTAAAATCAACCCTACAAAAAGGTAAGAGATTCTCTGTTTTCTGTTTGTTTCTAGTCTCATATAGGACATATCACCAAGAACATGATATTGTAAATTTGGATATTTTCTTGGTCCAAGATTGTTGTGCATTTAGGGTATTGAGTAGCTCACTTGCTAAATTATTTTTCTCAGAATCAACGAACCAAATATTTGGTAAAATTATGAATTACTAGCTTTATGTTGGTTGTATAAAAAGACCATTACTTGATTGATTCCACATAGTTGGGTTTATTAGTTTATTTGGAAATTAGTTAGGACATCCAAAAGAAAGCTGACTAAACATTAGACAAGTTCTATGAATGTGGGCTGAAATGTCTATTTCTTAATTTCTGCTATCATCATTAGTGAGAGATTTAATTTAAACTATTCATCCTTAAACGAAATACAAACGTTAATCTTTTTTCATTCTTTAACTTATACTAAAATATAATAAGTATTCAGTAGCATTGATATGATATTTTTTACATTTCTATATTGTGATTTTTTATAATGTATTTTAAGAATTTAAATTTTAAGAAAAAACTAAACCAATTCAGTTTTACAATACTAAATACTCACTATTAACTTTTACAGTCTTTATAAGACAGTTGGATTGAATTAAGGTGGTAATATAAATAAAATAACTCTCTAATTTTTTTATCAAAGGTAATTTTTATTTATTTAATCTTTTGGAATTTGGAATGAAAGAATTACGGTTGTAGAATTCATTTGTTATTTATTATTAATGGCAATAAAGGGAGATATGGTCAAGCTTGAAAAGTTATATATATATATATATATATAATGTTATGTTAGTACTTAATTGTAGTATTTGGCTGAATTCAACCATTAATCATCATCATTATTAAAAGGAAAAAAAAATTCATCATCAGCCAATTATAACAATTTAATGAGGCCCTGGTCTTTGCAGTTGACTTTAATTTATATTTATATAATCAGAAATTTTTTAAAAAATACTATTGAAAATTCAGCATTGACTATAAAACATTATATATGTAGTATGTGTTTGTGGTGAGGTCTGTGTTAATTCTATGTACGTCACTTTTAAATTCAGTTTTAACATAATTATTCATACATTTTTGTTCATTTAATCTCTAATAAATCATAAATTTTGTTAGATGTTTGAAATTTACGTTAATCAATATTGATAATGTATTCCCTCCACCATTTATTAGACTAAATAAACAACCGAATACATATTTTGCCCTTGAAGTTCCTAATATTTGAATTGAACCAATTTGCTCCCTAGATTTTACTAAAGTTGTCTTTTCCCTCACAATGCTGGCAAGTGGGCGGTGTGATTTAAATCGTTCATTTTGAGCGTGAGTTGTCACAACATGTCAATAAAATAATAGTCAAATGCATAGTTTGTCCTCCTGAACTTTACTTAAACAACTGATTTATCTCCTAACGATTGTTTTGAATTTTATTAAACTATTTTCTTTATTCAATCATCACTTTATCGTTAACTATTCGATCATTGTCTATTCACCATTTGATTTTCACTGCCACCATGGTTGTCACAAACCTCTAATTCCAATGGGAAAATTGAAGCTCAACCTGGTCACATCAACTAGTGAGGGATATAGACAATACATTTAATAAACATCGAAGGGAAAATCGGTTGAAATCAAAGATTAGGAGGCTATAGATTTGGCCCTAAATAAACTAAAGATTAAGAAAAGCAAATGTGTAGAGTTGGTTGCCGGAAAGAAGATTGAGAAGGACACGACACAAACCATCCAATTGGCATTAAACATATATGATATGAATATAAGCAAAACATAGTTTATGTTTGACAAAAGAAATAACGTGATTTTAAAATGGCAAAATCCAGGTGTATCACATGGCGCAGTTGCACTTTGTTTCTTTATCAACTAATATCATCAACTACTTTATCAATAAGGAAATATATGATTTCAATACCTACATCCCATATTATTAATTGTGATTATAATTCTTTTTTTTAAAAAAAATTTGAGTTTGTTTAATAATTTCAATTTATTTTAGGGCTACAACCCATTCAAACTATCAATTTTATTATATTATCGAGTGAATAAATACGTATGGAAATAAATTCTTCTGCACTTATAAAAAAATAAATACTGTTTTTTTAATTCGCTAAGACAATTATATCCTACTGCTGATCAAGAAAATTCTTATTTGAAGATGAGATATGAAAATTACCTTTGAAAAGCAAAAGCTATGATTGCTATACTAAAAAAGAAAAAGAGTTAAAAAAAATGAAAAAATGAGCAAGTAACAAGAATGAGAGTTATATGGTAAAAAACCAGAGCATGCCACACTGGATTGTCCACCCGCGGGACCTTATTATTTTCAGTAAGTTTTATAAACTATGCACTGTAATTGTTATGTTCATGGGACCAACAATGATTGAAATTCTAATCATCATTAAGTTCGGTAATAAGGGGATGGTCCCAGATTATTATTGTTATAATAATAGTGCTTAAAAAAAAGCCAGGAGTTGCTTTCAGTTATTGTATTTATTTTTTTCTGTTTAATATTTTTATTCTTTTGTTAACATCATCATTATCATTAATCAATATATAATTTTTTATTTTAAAATAAAAAGTGGCAAAAGAGTTTCTAGTAACTAAACTAGATTTGTTTATTTGGATAAAAATTATTATTGCACCAAATTTTTTCATAGGACATTTTCTTTAATCGAATTTAATATTTACTATATTTATTTAATTTAATTTCTCAAATTATACCCTAAAATAATATTATGAACCAGCTTTCACATATTCTAGTAACACAAGAACAAACGTTTTCGATCCATTCATTGTGTATCTTTTATCATCATCGGAAATCAAAATAATAGTAGTTGTGTAATTTTAGCGGCATCCGACGGAAACGTGGCGGTGGTGAAAAGGGGCCACGACCAGAAAAGATGATGGGTGTTTTTTTTAATACTACTATGCTCTTTTCATGAATGATGTTTATATTTAGAAAATAATAAAAATGATGGGTTAGTGATGAATATTTTCGAGGGGTTTTTGAGATGGGATATATAATAAGATCATCCGCTCAAAATGTTAAAAACCTAAAAGTAATATAAAAAACAATCATTTAGAACGTTTTGGAAACATTTTTGCTACTAAGGTATATATGAGTTTATTAAATTATTCCTGCAGCCTACATGAGACAACTACTCGAATTCCGACACCAAACTGGTGGTAAGAATTACCTTAATTATAAGTTGACTGATTTGAATTACAACGGAAACCATTATTTCTTACTGAAAAATCGCTACATGTGGTGATCTATTTTTTCTCTAGTGAAACTTTACTACTAACGAATGATTTGTGAGTGAAATTCAACGAAAACCGCTTGGATTCTTCGACGACTAGTTGCTACTCAACGAAAACATCAAACACCCTTTGTTACATCGTGAATTGTTGAGGTTTCTGGCTGATTGCGATTTTCAAGCAAAGCTAGGATTTGCAGTTTCGTTGGCTTTTGGCGCTGTAAGACGATTCTAAGAGTACTGGAAGATTTGTCGGGGTCAGGGCTGTCAATGGGTACCCTCCATTTGTTAGCTTGTATTGGGCCATCATGATCACTAACGAAGGCCCATATATTTAATGTCGTGGCGTTGAACGACAGTGG
Organism: Croton setiger; assembly: GCA_948099555.1. NCBI lineage: Eukaryota > Viridiplantae > Streptophyta > Magnoliopsida > Malpighiales > Euphorbiaceae > Croton > Croton setiger. The sequence goes on from CANUEY010236526.1 coordinate 5,752, forward strand.
GAAAGCATACAAATAAATCGGATAAAAGTTTTAAGAAGTTCTAGCCAAAATTAAATAGGAAGAAAGGGTTTTAGATAGTTCTGAGCAAGACCCTCGGCTAGAAACCGGTTTTCTTCCTTCAGTTCAGCTTAGAACATACAAAAAAATATCTCCACTTTCATTTGGTTGTTTGATTACAATGTTCTTTCGATCCTCAACTTGTCTAAGATTCGGTTTTCCCTTTCATAGAGGTATCTTTCGCTTTGTGTATTTCTTAATGTGAATGCCATTTTCCTTTCTAACTTTCATTTCTCATCCCAGTGATTTCATGTGAGTTCACAACTCCTTCATTTCAAGTATTTTACTCAACCCAAATTGTGGGTGATGAACCAATTTTAGTGAGTCATTTCCTTCTAGCTTTAGCAATTCAAAATCCTTTAATGGTTCTATTTGAATGTGTATGTGCCAATAATAAGTTTTTTTTTTTTTTTTTTTTTCAATTGGGCAGGTTAGAGATTTCATTCATTCTGCATTGTACCATCCAAAACATGGCTACTTCTCACAGAGATCGAGGTCTGTTGGAGTTCTTGAAAGAAGCATTAGATTCAATCAGCTTGAAGGTCATTGATTTTTTTTTTTTTTGGGAGTCCTATTTTGTTTTTCTTTTTTGTTGGGTTGTGACTTTATTATTTTTTTTTTTGCATTACTGTTAAATTTCAAGAATTTAAGTAGTTTCGTGGAATTACTGTGGAAGTTCTTGGTGTACAAAAATTTATACAAATTATCCTTTTTTTATTTTATCGAATATGTTCCTTGATTGTACATTCTAAAGCCTTAAGGATATGCAATCTGGGTGATATGCTAGAAATTGCATTATATATTCATCGAATGCCAATAAATTGGTCAGAGATATACTGAAAAACCATGAAAGTAATATGAATTATAGTGGTTACTTAAATGATATCAATTTATTGCATCAACTTTTCACGCTTGACACTAATCATTGAGGGTTTAAATCGAAACCTCTTTATCATCCTCTTGTGCTTTGACTTGCTAAAATTCCTCAATCTGTCTAGTTTATGTGCCACTGAAAATGTCAATCAAGTTTTGGGGGTTTACACGTTCATATGCATGTTATAGGAAGAAAAGCCTACATGAAACACTTGGACAAACTCTACAAGCAGAGTGACACTTCATGGTTTACTCCAGTGGAGCTTTTTAAGGTAATCTCTTTCAGTCTCCTTCTGTTTTTTGGATTGAAGAAATTTGAATTTATGTAATGAAGAAACCAATTGAAATCAACTTTTTCTCATAGCCATTGTTTGGTTGATGAAAGGGCGCAATGCTTTCTCATTTGGAATTACTGTCGCTTTTGAAGACTACCAGCATTCAAAAGCTTTTTTTATTTATTTTACCTTCCCCTTTGTTTTATGATATCATTCTATTTGTTCCTTGAATTGCTGCTTTTTATTGTGAGCAGCAGCTGGTTTACCATTTATCTGTTCTACTTTTGCTTGCTGTATTGTTTGACAATCTTGATTGTAGTAGTTTGCAGTCCTTGTGAACATTTTTGCAATTGACGTGCTGTCACCTTTTTATTGGTTTAACATGCTGGCGATTTCATTAAGCTATCCATTGAAAGAGAAACATAGTACTGTACAATGTTTTTGGGTTTCAGGTTTAATATTGTTACAGATGTTGAAGTTGAACTGGATGTATCTAGAATGCAATGTAATTCTGTACTATGAATATAACCTGAATATTTTACTTTCATGCTATTACTTGTTAGCACTCTGCACTAACAATGGTGGCACCAAAACATTTATTGACAAATTTAAAATGAAACTGACGCTTTTCTTCTCATTTTCTCTGTTTTTTACTCCTTTCCAGACCAATGATGTTTAATTTTCCTTTTTCCATAGCCTTGGTATGCCCATGGGATTGCAGAAGCCATAATGCGCACAGCTAACCTTTCAGTCCCGCTAAAAGTAAGTCTTATCTCTCTCAATTAACCAATACAACATATCAGCTATAATATGTGTTTATGCTATCAAGCATTTGATATTTGCTTGCTTTTTTTTTTAATCATATTTTCTTGTACTCAAGAGTTTTATAATCAAAAGCTTGGTTGGTTTGGTTTTGGAAATAGCATTAGGAAGTGCTTCACCAATGGATTGATGCTGGAGTGAAGTGGCAAATTTTGAATGGATGCCTACCTTTTCTTTTTGAGAAACTATTAGATTTAAAGGATATCTTGAACACAACTACATGACACATCAGCTTTCCCATATATTTTCAGTAGCCTTGGTTAATGGTTATCCTCCTTCATTCTGTACTTTCATATGACAAATTCATTTTCAGCCCTTCTCATGTTGATTTTGATTTTATTTTTATATTTTTGCATGTGCACGAGTTTAAAAACTTGAGCTGCATTTGTACGAGATTAAACAATTTGTAAATTGATCTGAAATAATCAGGCATGTCAAGTATTTGTTGATTTTCTTTTTCATGCTGTTTGTTAGTGACTAACATGAATGAGATCTTGCTGCTGTACATTGTGCACTCAGATATATGAAATTGGCGGTGGATCTGGAACTTGTGCAAAGGGCATAATGGATTACATAATGTTAAATGCACCTCCAAGAGTTTACAACAATATGAGTTACATGTAAGTTTATTTTCCATTGCATTTCTTGTGAAAGTTAAATTAAACCTGGAGATGATAGACATTACGCTTCTCAATGAGTAATATGCATCTAATTTTTCTTTTTATTTGGTCTGTAAATTCCATGAAAGTAATATATATATTTTCAATTTGTCCCCTCTAAATTTTTGACAATTTTTTTTCATCCTCACAATTTTTTATTCCTGGTTCCACCACTGATTCTTAGACTTTTCCTGCATTTCCTAGTGATGTTAAGTTTGCTGCCTTGCTGCACTGATTAGGACTTCATCCACAACCCTCACCTACCTAATGTAAATGACAACTGCCTTTTTTATTCTTGAATCATATGCAATTGGTGCTATGCTTAAAATTTTTTAAAAATGTTGTTTCTGGAACATATTAGGTAGATATCATCATTCCATCCCATTCCTTTTGCTTTTGTTTGTCTGGAAAGGTTATTTCACTTTAGAAAGTTAAGGAATGAATTGCCTCCTTGCATTCCTTTATCAACCTCTATCACCGATTCTTTCTTCTCCTCATATTTAAGAACTAGAAATTTCTTGACAATTGTTGGATGAATGGCATCAAATAAAAAAACTTATGACTGTAAGTATTGTCTGCTTTTACATGCTCATTTTTTCTCATTGGAAAAAAGAAGAAAAGTATTGGGTTTTTTTGTGATAATGCTCAATGACAGAGTGTATATGTAGGAATAGTTAAGGTGCATTTCTTGCCATTAACTTGTGTTTCATTTGGCACAGCTCAGTGGAAATCAGTCCATCACTTGCTGAAATACAAAAAGAAACTGTTGGAGAAGTTCGTAGTCACCTCTCAAAGTTCAGAGTGGAATGTCGTGATGCTGCTGATCGGAGTGGATGGGGTATGATTCTATAATTCTGGAATAGTTCTTTTTCCTCATTGTTTCTGACTATTTTTATTGCCATTTTTTCATTATTCAATAGTAATAAGTTGCATAATATACTCAGACAAGTGCTATGTTAAAAATATTATGAAGAAAGCTCCATGAACCTACCATTAATATGGATAAATTCATTGGAGGTGATGAATACCTCTATGTTCTAGCATAACTCCCGCTACTCTGATCTCTCTGCTCCCTGCTAATCTCAACTGCATTCTGAATAAGTGCTCCGTTCCCATGAATTTCGGAAGAACCTGTGGTGAAAAAAAGGGCATCTTCTGGAAACATTATACTTCATAGCGTACTAGGATCCTGTAAAGTAGACAGCTTTAATATGCTCCTCAACTGCATAATTTAGTATTCATGATATGATTCCTTTTGATTATACTTGCAAGGTTACCAAGCTTCCATCTATTATGTATCTAAGCTAGTTTAAATGCTAAAAATTAGAGACTGAAGTTTGCTTTCTTTTCTAATAGGAAATGTGCAACAACCATGCTGGGTAATCATGCTTGAGGTATGATCTATCTCGAGTTGCCATATTTTGCTGTACAAAATTGTTTGGCCCCTTTTTTCTTTCATGTAAATAATACTGATAGTTAATTCAAGAAAATACATACGAAATTTGATTCTAATATTGTGATGTGTATGACGAATAGCTTATTACATCTGGCCCTAAAGATTTATTTACATGTGTTTTCTACATCTTATATTTTAAAATAGACCTGCTGTAAAACTAGTTCCTCATCCTTATGGACTGATTTTCAATCTAGCATCCTTGTAAATGTTTAGCGCCCCTCTTTTGCATTGATACATTTCATACATATTTTTCTTGCAGGTGCTTGATAATCTTCCACATGATCTTGTCTATTCTGAAAATCAAGTTTTCCAGTGGAAGGAAGTATGGATTGAGCAACATGACAAGTAAGAAACAACATGATATGTATACTTTTATTGCTTCATAATCCAATTTCCAAAATTATACGTCATACAAATGATCTACTACATCCACTTGCCACATAAATATTCTTAATTTTTAATGGGAATAAAGTAAATGTTCATGGTCTTCTGAGTAATAAGGAATATGGTTGTATAGGCCTGCATTCTAGTATCGTGAGGTTTAAACAAGTTTAGGTCGAGCTCAATACATTAAGATATCTTTTTGGTAGGATTTTTATTAAAACTCGTTTATTAGACTGGATCATGAGGTAGATTGATAAAGGTGGCACATGGGTGAACTTGATAAACATGCTCACCAGTCAACTCTCAAGCAAATGAGGCAAGCTTGAGCTTGAGTTGATAAGCTTTTTGAATGAGCTTGAAACAGCTTTTATAAAGCAGAGCCTCTGGCAGCCCAGCTTATTTATGGCCCTAATTATGTTTATGTCTATAGTTGCACTATTTCATGTCATCCTTGATAGCTTAAGTTTGCATTTGCAGAGTAACTCTCTCTGAGCTGTACAAGCCACTCCAAGACCCATTAATTAAGCGTTGTATTGAGATCATGGAATTGGATAATAAACAATCTGTATCAAAAGCAAGAAGTATATGGTCTAAGCTCTTTCCAAAACCTCGAAGATCTTGGTTGCCTACTGGCTGCTTGGTAGAGAAGATTCAACAACTTTTGTTATTCTTCGTTTGTATTTTATTATTTTTCTAAATGCAAACTTCTTGCGCAAATACTTTGGATGTACAGAAATTACTAGAGGTGTTGCATGAGGCGTTACCGAAGATGTCCTTAATTGCCTCAGATTTTAGCTATTTACCAGATGTAAGCATACCTGGAGAAAGGGCCCCTTTGGTTTCAACAAAGGTAATCAATCTTTGTGAGATTATCTTCTTCATGAGATTATAAGACCCTTGACAGCATACCCATAAAAGGTTACATATATATATATATATGTAACCTTTTATGGGTATGCTGTCAAGGGTCTTATAATCTCATGAAGAAGATAAAGGAAAAAATTTGAAACCTTTTATGGGTATGCTGTCAAGGGTCTTATAATCTCATGAAGAAGATAAAGGAAAAAATTTGATGGTCTCATGAGTTTGAGTAATTTGCTTTTTAGCATGTAAATATATTGTAAATGATTGCCAAAACATTCTGAATAACTCATTGAAACAAGAATTTTAATATTTTTTCTGCTCATTATAGAATTTCGTGACTAACTATGTTTTGATTGTGACTTCAAGGTAATGTCGAAATTAGGATTCTATAGTTTTGTCAGAGCTGCTGGAGATTTTTATTCTTTGTTCATGCATTCTCATTACTATTGTGGATATAAGATTTGTAATTTTAATGACTAAAGTTTTAAACTAAATAAAATTTGACTCACTGAGAAGGGAATCAGATAACATGTTGCTGATTGTTTAAATTTGATAACATGAATTCTTCTCCCCTGAATTTTTATGATCCTTGACTTGAGTTGTGTTTACATCACTTAAATGAAAGATTTAGACTTCCCCTAAAGTATGAAGGATACAAGAGATATACTTTTTTTATCTTTGAAGGTGATTTCATTTTTAGTTTCTCTCAGATGCCGGACCATCCATCAACACTAATTTTCCTTTTTTACCTTTTGATCCACAGAAAGATGGTTGCAGCTCTGATCACAAAAGCTATCTTGAAGCGAAGGTGCTCTCCTCCCTCTCTCTCTCTCACACACACACACACTCTATTCCTTGTGTCATCTTTATTTGGTTTCTCAGATGGCCTTAAACATATTGTTTCTCCTTTTTAATACCTTTGTTGAGAGGTGATTATGTGATTGTAGGGTGATGCTGATATCTTTTTCCCAACGGACTTTTGGCTTTTGGAACGTATGGATCATTATTGTTCTGGGTGGCTGAAACTGGATGGTGATAAATCATCCAAGCAAGGGAAAAAGAGGCGAACCCTTGTAGTAAGTTCTCTAAAGCTAATTTGCCTAATGTTTACTGAAAACATAGGAACCAAAAAAATGAAACAAAACTGACAGATGCTTCCATTGTAAAGTTTTCTTGGGCATTATTTGCTAGTTTTCTCCCTTTTTTTTTCTTCTTTTTGTCTTTCTGAAACCTACCTGTATTGACTCGTGACTAAAAAAATTCACCTTTTGTATAGCTGGACACATCAGCATTCATGGAAGAATTTGGTTTGCCATCCAAGACAAGAACGAAGGATGGTTATAACCCACTTCTGGATGACTTCAAGAATACAAAATTTTATCTGAGCGTTCCGACGCATAATACAAAGTAGACTATTTACAACTTGAATCATACAGCTGGTGTCCCAAGTAAACATCACAGTTTATAAGTGCCTGCACATTGTTTTAAAATAAGAGGGACGTGAATTCCTTGTCTCGCGAGAACATTTTCCATTTGAAAGCAAAGAAGCATGATTGACTGCTTCAATTTTGAGTGAAACATACCAAGTCAATCAAGGAAAATGTGTACCTTCAAGTTTCAATCTTTCATTCTTTTGGTCTCAATTAAAATAGCTGCTCATTAGTTACATTTGAAAGGTATGAATTGACATTTTTATGAATTCAAACTCTGCCCTTCCCTTCTAATTTTTCAGATGCGGACAAGCTAAAATATTTTAGTTCTGTCAAATATCAGAATAAAAGTGTTTTATTTTTCCAACTAATAATATGTGAAACTACAATAAACATAAATATAAGTGATTTGGCAGTCACATCCTTTGCATGATGTTTTATTTTATGTTTGGCTAAAAATATTGTTAATGTACTAGGATTAAATTGTAAACTATAATCCACTAATGGACTAAATTACCTTGAATCTACAACTCTACTTGTTTGCATTAACATTAAAAAAATTTGTGAAAATCTAACTTAAATCCTTATGCTCATTAAAGGTTAAGGCATCTTATATTCTTAAAATGTTTGCCTAAACATAGAAGAAACCAACAGCAAACACAACAAAACACATTATTAAAGTATGTTCTAAACCGAAAAGCCAAGAACACAAATCAGAATCTGACAAATTCAGAAACTATTACTAATATGATAAACAGTAAGGCAAGGGAAATCTCTGTATGGCGTAACATTTAATAAAAACTACTACAAAATTAACCCCCACAAAGGTGCCATTGTCAAGACAGAAAACAGATTTAGCAGCAATAATAACCTCAAAACTTTTAACTGGATAAATCAAAGCTCATCTCTAAATCAGTATTTGATTGGAGCAATAACATCTAGTTGGGAACCAAGCTTTTCCTCTGCAATCTTCTCAGCCTTAACCCTTAGCTTTGTCAACTGCTTCTTTCTCTCATAGTTCAACTGAGACCTCTCCTTTCTCTTCCTCTCAAGCTCCTGCAAAGTAAGCATTCAAAAGTTCAGTACATCATTTCACAATTGATTATTCAAGGGAAAACCAAGTGCGGAAATTGAAACCATGAAAATATTGACTAAAATGGTTCGTTAGATGCGTGGTTAATGAACATCAAAACATATGATAGAGCTATGCAGAGAAGATCCGCATATAGATATATGTTTTGAAAACAAGAAATCCAAAATAACATCCAAAATTGTGAAAAGCCAAATGCATAGCAAGTATATGATTCAATGCAAATTGGTTCATCAAATGGAAGGAATTCTAGTCTTGGAAGCAAAGAAAACAACATAAACTAATGACATTAAGAGTTATGCCAAACAATCTTCGTAAATCAGAAATGATAGTGCCAATATACAGAATTTCAAGCGTTGGACCAACGAGACAACAGCATAAAGATAATCTAGAGCAATGAATGGTGTTAATAAAAATAGTATAGTATTGACAATGGGTATTCATAAAATAGCTAGAATGGATATAGTAGTAGTAGCATCAGCAAGTATTTATACAAAGTCAATGAACTATCCAAATTCATCAATAACATTAACGAACAATAATACAGAAGAAAATTATGGATAAAATTAAGCGTAGATCAGATGGACAGTATACCTTGATGGTCTCATAGTGGTTCCATCCAACCTCCGATGAAAGTCTGCCCAACAAACAGTACTTGTGTCCAGCCTGAAGCCTCAACACCCTAATTTTTGCAAAATAGACAAATGGTAAGTATCAACAAGCAGTCGAAGCAAAACCAACAATAAAAACACTCTAGCTAATATAACATTATTAAAAAAATAGAAAATACTGACTTGAGAGCATCGGGGATAACCATCCTCTTCATCTTATCATATGGAGGAGGAACACCCTCATAAACCTTCAAACGAGCTAGGGCAGCCTCTCCGCGCTTAGTCTTGTGTGGAATCATCCTTCAAAACAGCAAAAACACAAACATTGAATCAACAAAGCAACCTAAACTACTAAGTTCTACCAGTAAACTAACTTCACAGCAAATCAACATTTCTAAAATTGTCTAATCTAATTTTAACGAATCGAAAATTCATTTCTATCCAGAAATATAAACTCAAGATGATCCAAGAAACTTACCCACGAATTGTGCGCCAGAGGATCTTCGATGGTGCGCGGAAGTGAATAGGACCATGAGAAGGCTTGGTGTTCATGCGCTTACGCAAGAACCTCAAGTACTTCATCTTCTGCCGGACCAATCCACCAGAAATGCATATCTCCTCACACCTTACGACGACGACTTTTTGGCCATTTAAAAGCTCCTTAGCCAAGGTAGACGCAAGTCTACCAAGCATGTGGTGCCTTGCATCCACTACAATCTTCTTCGCGCAGATCCCTGAACCAGACACCATTCTTTCTCTTCCACCTACCTCTCTTTCTCTCTTAGCTGCTTCGCTATTAAAAATGGAAGAATGAGAAGAGGTATTAGGGTTTTGGGGAAAGTGGGCTTGCCTGGGTTTATATGGGTCGTCTATGATTCAGTTCAGTTTTTAGATCCGATTAATTGTCTCTTTGAACCTACATACGTTGAGGGCTTGGGTTTATTCTTAGTGAGACCCGTGACCCGTCGACTATAGTTTTTTTTTTTTTTTATATATATATATATATAACTAATGGAGTATTATACTAAAACAATCAGCATTTTCGACTTTTAAGCAACTCTAACCACCATTTTAAAAATAATTAGTTAGAAGTTCATTGTTTAGCATCAAAACTTGATGAGTACATTAATAATTGGGTACCAGAGGGGTCAAAATTTTAGTAATTATAATACCTTGAAATTCAAATTTCAAAACGTAAAAGTTTAGAATTATGTAACACCTTAGGATTCGATAACGGATTATTGACTTGAGATTCGTTAGAAAACACTTATGACTTACACGATAATGAATTGTGTAAAAATTCGCATCGGACAAATTTTAAAAAAATAATTTGACCCGCAGTAAATTTAAAAAAAAAATTGAAATGAATTTTACACTTGATTTTTTGTTTTCAATGGAGTTCGGAAGGACCCAAAATATCAACTTAAAGAAAAAATTGAGAGACCGATTTCACTAAAAAATTTATTTCTTTCTCAAAATATTTAGAAAAAGATTGTGTGAAAACAAAAAACTAGATTTTGTTAAAACCAATTGATAGTAAAAATCAGATTATTGGTTTTCCTAAAATATTTTAACCCTCCAGAAAATTTTGAGAGAAAAATAAATTTTTTAGTGAAACGGGGTGCCGCCAGAACTTTCTTCTAATCGATTTTTAAGTCCTTCCTGAGCTTCATTATAAATGGAATTAGTTGCAAAATTCATTTCAAAATTTTTTGTAGTTTACTGTCAGGGAAAAAATTATTTTTAAAAAATTTTTTCGGAGAGCATAAAAGTCTAATGAGGCAGTGAAGTGTATTTTCTGGAAAATTAGGCCAATAATCCATCTTCAAACTTGAAAATATTACATAATTTTAAAGTTTGGACCCTAATATGTTGCATTTTGAAGTTTGGATCCTAAAATGTAACATTATTGGTTGTGTCATGAATCAAATTCTTGGTTCAATTTAATTTTAATTGAATTTGATTCAAGTGATAGGTTCAATTATAATTGGGTTTACTTGTAATCAGGTTCAATTGTAATTGAGTTAGATTATTATTGTATTTGGGAGTATTTGGATGTTGGGCCTTTAGAGTTGTTAAAGTGAACAGCCTATGGAAGACTCTGAGATGACTTTTAGAGATAGTTGGTTGCAGTTATGTAGTTAAAGCGCATGAACGAAATAAAAGTAGAAAGTGAAACTCTAGAAATGCTTTAGTGAAAAGTTTTGGAGGGAAATAATTACGTAATTGCTAAAGTACTTCGGATGGAAAAGTTACATAATTGCTTTTCATATCAGTATAAATAGTTAACTTTGTACATTGTGAAGGAAACTCAATCAACATCAACAACAACTCAAATACAGACTTCATCAATGCTTTGAGGAAGCGTTTACCGTGAAACTAATCCACAATTCAAGAAATCAGATTTGGATGCATACTACGACTGGTGTACCCTTACACCTGGCATGCTCTTCGCGCATATTCAAACTGTTAGCCAGCCAAAAATTTGAATCTCCTAAAAGAGAGTTTAAACAATCTTTTTGACATGCCTACTTAAAACGCAACCGAAATTGTTTAAGCTCCAAAAAAGATATAATTACTTAAAGTTTGGACCCCTCAAGTGTAATTACCCTTTAATAATTTTTTTAAAAAAAGAAATTATTTCGAAACTGAAACGGAAATCTGATGGAATAGGGAAGGAAATGTTTTCCAGCAGGGAAAGAAGCCTCGCCTCCCTCTGCCGCCTCCACCTTATATTCGACTAACAAACTAAGGATACTACAAAATAGCTTAGACGTTGGAGAGTCTTCCAGTACCAACATGTACATCGCCATTGCCGCTGAAAAATCAAAGAACTAGTGTTTGCTGTGTTGGATTTCTTCGCAAAAGGTCGGAGATCGAACGCTCCAGATTTAGTTGTTTTCTGTTAGAAATGTGAGGCAATGTGATTTGCAAATCTCACCGGAAAATATAATGGTTTCCGTTGATTTTTCTGTGTGATTTTGCAATGATTCCATTGAATTTCTACATGTTCCATTAGGCAATTAAGCTTGATTGTGACTTCCAGCGGCATTCGAAGAGTTTTATGGCAAAATTTCTTCATGTTTCAAAGGCATATTTTAGTCTAAAATTGCCCGAAAGTAGAAGCTGAATGGTTGCTTATCTCGCTTTTTTTGTTGTCAAAAAATCGATATTGCCGAAATGTTACAAAGAAAGTAGGGTTGTTAGAATCAGTCATAAACTTTTATACTTCATTTATTATGGGTTGCACAAAATGTTTGCACCAAATAATGTGATTAACATGAATTGAATTCGATAACTTCACAATATACGGAAAAAGTAGGATAACCAAGATTGACATTAAAATATATTCTTTGCAAATTGAAGTATTGGTAACTTCAAATTAACCAATCATTATCGTATTTAATTAATCAGATAGGACAAGATGAAATAAATGAAGAATTAGAGCATGAAATTGGAAGAAAAAAAAAATAAGTGGTGAATGAATGAAGCTTCCTCATCCAAAAAAAGACTTGAACAAGGACGACCCTACAATACAAAACAAAATCTGAATAAAAGAACAGATGCAGATTCAGCCTAATAGAACCAAATCTTGAATCCTGACAAGTCAACCCAAGTCCCGCGGCAAGAAGGTACGCGACGGGAGCCTAGTTGACTTTCTTCTAATCATTGTGAGTTCAAACAAAAAACCATTACAGAAATTGTCTCCTTCTGTTTCTAAGATTAGATTAGAGTGAGACGATACCATCTTCTTCCTTGAATTCCCCCAAGACTGTCTCTGTATAAAAGAGAGAGAGAGTCAAAATTATCAGTGCTTGTCTGTTCTTGTTCTTACCGGGAAAAATAGTCAACCCCTCATAAGACAAACAAATTTAATTCATCACTTCACACTTTCTGTAATAAATTTGTAATTGAAGGTAATAATATAATGTAATTACTAGTTATAGTTATATTGCTTCACTCTTTGGTTAGAACATACTTTAAGATACTTTAGTCATATTAATTAATACCTTATCAAATGTCAAAAAAAAAACCTTATCATAAGATACTGTATCCCAATCATGTAGGAATAATGAACTTTTAATCATGGATTATGACTGAAGTATGAACAATTATTTTTAACCCATTTCCAATAATTATTAAAGAAAAAAAAATATATATATTCATTAAAATTTTAAGTAAGAAACATAATGAGAAAGATGTTACACAAGAGTTGCCAGAATGCATAATTAAGTACTTGTTTCTATTAAGCAAGTATTTGTTTCTAGCTACAAACAAAATTAGGAATTGAAATGATTTATTAATATAGAGATCTATTATGAAAATACAAAATCACAATTCAGCCTATTTTGCCCATCTTGGATTAAATCACATGCTGCTATTTGCATGAATAAAACTGAATATTTGTTGGACTGAACTTGCTATATCTTCTGCTGTGAATCTAGATTCACTTGCTATCTGCAAATTAGTAAAAAAGGTTTAATTTCTGACTAATTCAATTTGAAAAATAAATAAATTGAATATAAATATTTATGTAGTAAAATTTAAATTTACCTTGACATTGAATGAATAAAGAACAGTTTGTTCAATGGTAGTGATATTGGTATGGAGGATGTTAAGCTGCAAATCTTCAAGAGCTGCAATAGTCTTAATGAGTTGACCTGGTCTTCTTCTAGAAAGGATCTTAATCATAGCATCAAACCCTAAAAGCTTCACTTCAACATCAGCCAAGCAAGATTTGTTCTCTGCAGTTTCCTCACGAAGTCCGGTTTCGAATTCCATTACTTTCATTTGGTCATTGGAAACAGGCAAATTTGGATGAAAGAAGGGTGGTTGAGGTTGTGAAATTGAATTATCAGCTCCCATTTGTCTTGAAGCTTCTCCGTAAAGTCTTCGCCTTTTTTGAGATTCAAGACATTGAAGAAGTTGCTCTAATTCTCTAACAAACTCAATAGCTCCACCAATAATTGATGCTTGGTCTCCCTGCAATTTCAAAATCAAAACTTTTACATCAAATTCAAAAGCTTTTCATCGGCAAATTTAGTTCATGATTCGAACCATTTGAACTACAGGTCATTAGCAAAAAGGATTTACTTAGATCCAATAAAGATCCAGATTCACTACTTGTCAATTGATTGAATGGAATAAAAAGAAGACAACTTTAATTGTAAGTAAAGTTTAATAAAATTTTATTTCATTATAATGCACACATACCCTTTGAACATAAGAACCTGGCATTAGAGACCTCAAAACTCTAAGATGCTCATTCATTTGCTTCCTTCTATTTCTTTCAACAGCAATATGAGTCATTCTTTGACTTTCAACTTCCTCACTACTCTTGATAGTTCTTGGTCTTTTTCTCTTGTTCTTAACTTCTTGTACACCAGTAGTATTATTGTTTTGAAGATCTTGATCTCCTCCAAGAAACTGAAGTTGCACCGACGTATTATCGGAAACCCTAGCTTCTTCTGCTTCTCCACCTCTAATGGTCTTCTCTTCTCCTAATCTATTATTTTCTAGCTGAGGAACCATTAGAGAGTGATCCTCTCTCTTGTCATTCAAAACTGGAAACTTCAAGAAATAAACAGGATCAAGACCAGTTTCTTCTTCTTCTTCTTCAGATATTTTTGTTTGATTTAAAGCCAACTTAGGCCCAAAATCAGCAAATTGCATAACATCAGCAAAACTCAATTTATCTAAAGAATTCGAACTACAGAACCCAGATGATATTTGTTGTTGTTGTTGCTGATGGTGATGATGATTATGAGGATTTCTAAGCATATAATCAATAATCCCATTGCTGTTGTTATCTGCAGAAGTTTCGCCGATTCGCGATTTAAGGAGCTCATGTTGTTGTTCTTGATGATGGTGGTGGTGGTCTAAAGAGTAGTCTAGAGTAGTAAAAGTTGCCTGCAAGAAGCTAATAAGCTCAGAGCAATATAACATGGTAGTGAAATGATATATCAAGAAAATAGACAAGCAAAAATGGTGATAAGTTTAGAAGGAAAAATACAGTGTAATTGTCTTCTTTATCCATTGCTATTATATATATATGTAGATAGATCACTTTAATCGAAAACCCTAACAGGAATAGCAGTAGCTCAATTCATGCAAACGACAAAACCCTAGTCAAATTTGCCCAAGATGGGTCCTCCTCCTGAAAATTCAGACAAACAAAAAAACAACCTAGTAAGTAAGTGTAAATTTACAGCAAGTAAATGAAATGAAATCACCATATATAGGTTAGTAAAAAGGAAAGAAGAATGTACCAAATTTGGTAGATAAGTGCAAAGATTAAGGAAAAAGAAGTATAAGAAGAAAGAAAGCAGAAAGCTGATTGGGGAGAAAATAGAAGAAGACAAACAAGTATGGAAGCTGAATTTATTTGCATATAAGATGATTAAAGAGAGGGGGGCCAAGAGGGGTGCTGGAGCCTGGAGATGAAGGAGGAGGAGCCTTGTGGATTTAGCAGTATAAGAATTAGTCACCTCTCATTATTAATGGATGTCACAAGCAAAAAAGCTCTTTTACTGTAAACTTTTCATGAATGTAATTAAAGATACCATTTCAAATTATATGTTTGGATTTGCTTGTGACTTTTCCTAACTTTCTCATGTGATGCTTCTAATTAATCCATATCGCTCCTCCACTCACTCAATTATTTAATGCCCTACAATTTACATACACATTCTATTTTAACCAAACTACACATTGCGTACAAGCCAATTATACTAATATTATATTTATTTTATTTTATGCATAAATAGAATTCTCTATTTTGTAATCATGTTAGAACTTTCATTATATATGTGGGTATTTTAAATTTTAATTTTTTATAAATTTACAATCCTATTATAAATCATTATTATTAATTGAATAAATTTACTGCTGATATCCGTCATGAACAGAATTGAAAATGATAGTTACTAATATAAAATAGTAATTATATTAATGATTTTGTATAAGATGACAAGTTTTATAAATTAAATCTAATAACTAATTTAAAATTTAGAAAATATCAAATAATTTATTGGTTTATTTATATATGATATAATTTACTATCCCAAAGTCCAATTTATTAGGCCGAGACCAAAACTCACAGAATATTTTCAAAAGCATCGAACAAGAACCAGCTCAATCCAAGCATTTTTCCTAAGCCGAATGGCATAAATCAACACTGATCTAGTCTTTTTATCAGACTAATGTTATAATTTCTCAATTCTATATGTCAAACTGAACCTCTATTGCAATTTTTTTCTTGAACTGAAGAAGTTTTCCAGATTAAAAAGCACAAAATCACAAAAATGAAGTTAGAAACTAAAATTAGCATTACACCAGATCCAATTGAACCAAATAAAATAAAAACAGACCATAAATAAAAAAAAAAAAAACATTTTTTCTTTTATATTTATTTTAATTCGTTTATACTTTACTACTAGTTTATAGCCTATATACAAATTAGTTCACAATCAGTTTATTATCACTTTTAGTGTGCTTTAAGCTGTTTACAGCTTGTTTATTATCAGTTTGTATTGTTTATTCTTCTTTACGTTGTTTTTCGTTGAGTGTTTTCATGCAAGAACAAATCTAAGGTGTCCATTTGCATCAAGGTTAATTGTTTATCCTTATTACTTCGTTTTGGGTTGATATTCTTTTGATTTCTTGTTTATTTGCTTATTCATACACTAATATATTATGTTTAAGTTATTTTTATCCATATGAAAATCTAGTCTATGGATCCACTTTGGTTTGAGGTCAATGTATTATGCAAAAAATTTTCCTTTTGAATTAATGGAAGTCATATATTTTTTAAAATTAAATATTTATTAGTTTTTCTATAAATGATAAATTAAAGTGACAACTCTTTCAAATTATTTTTCATATTCCGCTACTCCATTTTCTTTCAGTTCTTATCGCGAGATAAAAATTTCATGCACAGTTTTAAATAAAAGAAAGAAGTGAGGATAAGGATTAGATAGTCTGTATAAAGATATGGTTTGTAGTCTCGGTATTAGAGGCTGAAGGACCTAAGCATGTCCTTAACTGCAAGAATTAATCATTTCCTCTTTAGTTTATGTAGCCTTTTATGATAATTAATCTTTTTAATTTCTCATCTTTCGCAGCTCATAAGTCTTATTGTCTCTTCCCGTCCATTCTAGAGAAATTGTATATTCACTTTTAAAAATTAAATAGCATAATTTTTTGAAAATTAATAAAATTGGTGTCTGTTTTTCTTCTTTTTCTCCTTCTTCTCCTCAGAATTAGGTCTGCGATCCATGTGTAGTAGAAACAAATAGATTTAGGTCTGATTTTGATAAAATCAAAGATTAAATCTAGAAATTAAACTTTCAATATACTCTTTTTCATAATCTCTACTTTATTTCTTCCTATTTCTGAAATCTATTTGAAGCAATCTTATCATCTAGAATAATAAAACTCGACATTGATTCTCCATATTATATTTCTCAAATGCAGAAGCAATTGTTAAAAGAAAGAAAAAGAAGAAGAAGGAATCAAAATTGTAAACAGAAAAAAAAACAACAAATCGTGAAATAAAATCTGAAAATGTAGCTGAAATTGAAGTAAGGATGATGATGAGGGTGCACAGATGTAATAGGACATTAAAAAGAAAAATTAGCTCGTGAAATGAAGAAAACGAAAGAATATATACTAATATATAATGTTCATATATATTGATATATACCGACAAATGAAGAGTATATATGAATAATGTATTATAATTTGTGAAATTCATTACTATGATTTGTGGAATATATATAATAGTATATATGATTCATATATAATGGAAAATATGCTATTTATGTGGTATATATGATAATATATATGTATATATACTGACATACATATCAACGAATGAAGAGTATAATGACAGTATATATAGATCATATATACTGTTACAAATACTATATGAATAATATATGTCAATTTGTAAAGACCATATGCTATGATTTATATTGAGTATATATAATAAAATATATGATTCATATATACTGAGTTATATGTTATTTTTGTGGTATACTGTATATATAGTCCATACACTCTCTCAAATATTGTTACTCCTATTATTTTGTTTTGTTTTTTTTTTTTTTTCTGGTGTTGGTATATATACTTTATATATTGATATATATACTCTATATATAATTGTATATATATTAGGGACAGTTTTAAATTTTTTAAAAAAAAATATTATTTTATTAATTTTTAAAAATATGTATTAATCTCTAAAGCTTTCATTATTCTAAAACAATTAGGTGTTTTTTTTTTTTCAAACTTGATTGTTATTGTCATAATTGTTGGTGGGCTAGCTTGTTAATTGGCCATTAAACCCTTAAAGGCGTATATGAGAGTAAAAAAAATAAAAAATCTATATATTTATATAAAAAATTATTTATATATTATTGGATATATAAAAATCAATTTATAAATATATAAAAAACATTTATATACTTATGGATATATAAAAATTAATTTATATAATAATATACATTTATATACTTATGGATATATAAAAATTAATTTATATAATAATAATATTATTAGATTTGTAAAAATTAATTTATATATTAATTGATCTAAAATTAATTTATATAGTGAGTGGTATATAAAACTTAATTTTTACATATTTATATACAAACAAAAAATTATGGCGACAAAACTCAAACTTACATCATTTACACAGAAAATAAACTGGATGAGTATATTCTTCAATTATTGTTTCTCTCTCTAAACTAGTAAACAAACCAACGCCTTTTTTATTATTATTATTATTATTATTATTATTATTATTATTATCAGAATTTTTTTAAATTTCTATCTATGCCGGTATACTTGTGATGTTCAAACTCTTACTCAGTCGACGTCGTCAATTTCATTTACCCAAACCAAATATAAGCTTTGGAAAATCACTCCGGCTCCGGTTTGCTGCTCACATTTTCTTGACGACGATTTCAATGGTGAGAGAGAAGACTCCAAGCTTTCTGATTTGCGGAAGAAACAAAACGGTAATCATTGAAAGAGATCAATTTTGCCTAAAAATCTAATATTTACTTTAAATTTGTGAATTTATATACTATTTACGTAGTTACAGATTCTAATTTTCTTCTTTATCCTAAAGTAAAAGGTGTGAAGATGATTTGGTAACTCTGTGTTTCTTGATATTGGATTAAATTAGAAAGCTATCCAATGCTTCTTAATTTTAAACTCCATTCCAAATTATGTATATTAATTTCGAATTAATTAAAATAGAAGATATACAACATTACTTGCCAAATATTTATTTGTATTATTTAAGAGACCGTTCAGAAAATTTAAAAAAAAAAATATCTCAAACAATGTACATTAACACGTCACTATTAAATATTCAGAGATTAGATATCGGTTGTTACATTGGAGATGCTCTGACAAGCATGGGACTAATCGTGCAAATTCAAAACTCTAAATCAAGAACAAAATTTTGAAATTTAATGCCTGCAATTGACACTCAAAATGAATGAGCAAGATTAAACCAGCCAAAGGCAAAAATCAACACCCGAAATACCAACACTGAAGAAGAATATCAATCAGAATCACAGCAATAACAGTAAATTAAGATGACTACAAAATGAATTTCAAAGTATCATTCCCATAACGTCTCATCTACAGAATGTCCTATTTTGTGTTGATCATACACCATTCAGGCGTCGCTCAAATACATTTTAAAAAAAATCGTTCTACTCTGATATCAGAAGAGCTGCAAATTAGAAAATCGCGAAATGCAGGCAAACCGTTGCCTTAAGGCTGGACCTTTACCATGCAAAAAAGATCCAAGTGACCATTCAAGCACCATTTTGATTTTCTCCTCGGCATAAAAGCACAGTATGTCTCGAGTGTTGATGTATAAACGTCCATATGACCAGACTGACTTACGACGTGTATTCAAAAGGCTGAGGTGGCTGAGGTTCCTCATCGACAGCCATGGCTGATGCTGAACCTTGCTGACCTGTAGCTGAACCACCGGCAGGTGACACCGTGGATGAAGGTGCATCAGTAAGAGAAAGCACCTCCGGTTCAGATGGTTGTAAGTCTTTGAGGAGGACAAACCCAGAAGGTGCCAATTTCACAGGTGCATATCTGCTATCTTCCATGAACTTGATAAATTTCTCCTGAGCAGGAACCACTCTGGCTGGATTGGTCAAAATTTCAAAAGAAGGCTCGGGCTCTGCTTTCTTCTCTGGCTGGTTATCAACCTATTAAAGAAAATAAACAGTCAACAGTCACCAACCAAATCCAACAACTTCATCAACCAGGGATCAAGCACTCTAAAGCTTGAGCACCCAGATAGAAAGTGCATCACAACCAAAAACGGAGAAGAAACCCTTTTGTAGTAAGGCTCAAGTAGGAACAGATAAATTTGCAGCAGATCTAAGAAAGGAATTCACCTGCATGGAATCAACATCCTTCTCACTTGAAGTTTTATCTTTTCCAGTATTTGTTGCTGCAGATGAAGACTCTGCTCCACCAGCTGCCTTTTCAGCAATATTAGCTTTTTGCTCTGCTTCTTTCTTGGCCCTTGCTTTGGCCTTTGCTGAGGTTGACAGAACAGCAGTGGGTAATTTCACAGCTGATGTGGTTGTCGGCACAGTGGTTGGCTTTGGATACTCGAATAGAGAAGGTTTTGCATTAGATATGAAATCGAATTTTGGAACTTTAAGGTCAGAGTTCAGCCCAATGAGAGCTGTGGGGGAGAATGACAAGCTTATGAAATAAATTAGAGGATACCAATACCAAAACTGACTAAAAACAGCTAGGCCAACAACTGCAGTGACTTTATCATGTTTTGTCTTGGAAAGTAATCTTATTGTTACATTCCTTCCACCAGCATCAAGTATCCCAGAAGCAAGGATTGCACCCATCTTGCTCATGGTATCTTCATGCTTATCAAGAATTATCTTCTCCAATTGTCGCCTAAATGAGATGCCACATATAACACATTAGCTTCTTAAAAGAAGCATGACACATCTCATATATGTTTCAATTAAGCAGTAATCACAACAAAGCAATACCTAAATGTTCCAACACGAGAATCACTGGCCTCATTCATCTGGATCATGACCATAGCCATTGCAATGAGCGCACCTTGGCGAACAAAGTCAACCACATCTGATGTCAAGGGTTCAAGCAATGATATAGCTTCACTCAAGCCAGTGCCAGCACAGGAAATGCCTACAGCAAGTGCTGCACCATATCGTACATGTGGGTTGTAGGACTCTGACAGCAAGGAGACAATTCGAGGAGTCTGCAGTCACATGATACAGTGAGATTTACCACATTTCATGGCATCAAAGTATTAATTGGAACAACAGAAGAGGCAAAAGGAACAGAAGAAGGTAATACATAAGAAAGAATAACAGAACAAGAATTACAATAGCAAATACAGGAAATTGATCCAAAAACAGCAAATGAAACTAACCTGCTCTGGCTCAGAGTAAAGGACAAATCCAAGTGCAAGAACAGCAGTCCTCCTGACATCATCACTCACATCTGATACAGCAAAGTGCAACAACTGGCGAATGGCTTTGTTGTTTGCTGTTCCCCTATAAGCCAGTGCCAATGCATACATACCACCATAACGGAGAATCGGATCCTGATCCCGGGTCATCTGCTCAATCAGTGTATCTGCTCCTTCTTCTCTTCCATAAACTGTAAGAGCTATCCCTAACGCCAACCCTCTGCATAGGAAATCATTATTAACAGAGCAAAGAGCATAACCGAAGGCTCAGCCCATATAGGGCATATGAAACAAAAAATTTACCTAATGATCTTCTCATGCTGTGTCTCATGAGCATAAGCAAGCATCTCACTTGCTTTTTCACTAGCAGTTCCGACCATAAGCAAACCCATACTAATTCCAGCAGCTTCACCAGCAACAGCACTATCAGTGTACAGAGTACTTTTGATATCATCATATATATCTTCATCAGCAGTTCCCAAAGCTGCCAAACCCAGACCCAAGCATGCACCATGTTGAATAACCTGCATCAAAAATCGCGGTGTTCATTAGAGAGACATCAATCACCTCTTCATTCAATAAAGATCTACAGCAAACTTGGAAACTGAACACACCTCTACATTAGTGCTACGTAGGCTATCACGAAGGAATTGTTTGATGCCCTCGCCATGGTTAGCATGAATGAGACCCAAAGCATAAAGAGCACCACCTTCTGAATATGGACTTCCACCACCACCAGACCCACCCTGGGGTAAATAAGGTCTCATCAGTGACCTTCCCTGCTGCAGGTGACCTCTGTGGATAACACCAAGCCCTGCTGTGGCACTAAATTTCGCCCAATTTGTGGCTCGGCTCAACCAGTCCTGATAATTGATACAAGCCAAAACGATTAGTACACATAATAAAAACAAATAAAAATATAAATATAAAACAGAAATGGACAAAGATCTTAAAACGACGGAATGTAAATCAAGATCATCACACACCAGATTCTCCCTCAGGAAAGTATCAATAGTAGTTCCAGCATGCATAATTGCATTAGCATAGATAGTTGCACTGTGGCAAACACTATTCCTCATCTCAACGGACTGCTTGATTGTCTTCAGAATAAGAAGATCCGATCTATTTGAAATTGAAAGCATAAGTTATGATTCCTCTTTTACTATTCTTTGTAACAAAAAAATGAGACATGCAAAAGAGCTTTCTTAATTTAAACAACTTAAAAATGGTAAAGAACATCTAACTCACTTGTTATGACCGTACAGAAATTGAAGAGTCAACTGAATGGATGTCTCTCCAGACAAAATTCCCCTAATTTTTGTTAGATTCTCAGCATATGTAGCTTCAAGTGGATCTGTTTCTTGAACAATTGCAGTTGAAGCCGAGGTTCCTTCTGTCATTTGAGCATCCTCCGTAGCAGTAGGGTTTTCATTTTGTGCAGGCTCTTGCTGCACTGGCTCAGAAGATTGGGACTTTGGAACTGAAAGGCGGTCTCTGACATTTAAGAGAAAAGCCTGGTGTTCATTTTCCACAAGATCAAAGGCTATTTGAAATGCAAGCAAAACATCATCAGTGTTGCCAGAGCGCAGCAGCTTTTCCAGTATGCTTGAAACACCTTCAGGTTCATCCAAGAACATGAGACATTGACAAATGCTCAAATAATCAGGAGAAGGAAGATTTTGATACACATTGACTAGAAGTCGGAGCACCTGTGATCAGTCCATGGGACACATTATGAAGAATAAGCCAAAAAAACAAGCTTGGGCACAATTTCTGCAGTGCCCTAGCCACAACATAGATAAAAATAACAGATCTTTTAACTTCCTCACCTCGCGCCGAAATTGTCTATTATAAACATAATTATGGGACACATGGATGCAATATGACAAAAATCCCGGAACGTTATCACTCCTTATTATGGCTTCCTCAAGTTTGTCCAATCTTCGACATTCAAGTGCAATTCCCATAGCTTGATGGTATCTTCCATCCATAACACACCTAAAAAAAAGGAAAGATAAGAAATTAAGAACCATAAAGTTGTATCAACCCAGAGTCAAGAGAAGATAGTGATTACATACTTGTCCAACATTCTCTCCACAATTGCCTCTAGCCTAGGGTCCACATTTGCTGCTTCAGCATTTGAATCAGTTGCCTTTGACTTTATACTTGCATACTCATCTATAGCCTTGGCTGAGGAATGAAAAGAGACAATGTCAAGTAAACAAACTACAAAAGCATCACCAAACTAGCACATATCAACAAATCTTCTAAACTATCAAAACTAGAGCAATCCAAATGTAAATAAATAGAAAGAAACGGAAAGAAAGAAAAAAAAAAGATCATAATTATCCATTATATTAATAACCATACCATTAACATTCTTAAATTGGCGAAATTCAGGAAATCCAAATCAAAATTTTAACGTCTTCCAAGTAATGTCACAAGCTATAAATTGTAAATTTCCATGGCTGAAAGAGTCCCAGCAATTTTAACGTCTTCCAAGTAATATCTGAAGTTACCAATGAGTACAAGTGTAGACAGATGAGCATACTTACTTAGAAGAGTATGAACATAATCAGAGTCCTCAGAAACATCAAAAAGAGAACCAGCTCCGAGGGCATATGATAAAGAATCATTTAAATCACCCAGAAAACAGAAAACCTGACAGAAGAAAACAGCCAACTTCAATTACAAAAAGTAGAAGTCATGAAAATGACATATTTACAGATAGACAAAAAGGTGTCTTGCTTCCTATACTTCTATTCTGCCATCATAGTAAGGGAAACAAAATAAAACATAAATTGGATGTCGCTAATGGAAATGTTTAAACATTCGGAAAATGTTTCGAAAAGGCAGCCCCTATAGGTATCCAGCTACATCTAATCCCAAATAGTTAACAGAACAACAATTTGATTATAGAACAGAATAATTACAAGAGAAATCCATACCCTCCAAAAGGGAGAATCTTTCCAGAAACAACTTCCAACAGTTACGCTAACCAGCTTCATTGCATGTATTATAATTTGTATACTTATCCCTAAAAACTAGCCAAATAAAGTTTGGATATGATCAAGATCAACAGAAAGTCCTACAAGGAATAGGTTTATATATGTGATAGTTAACAAGAAGGTTATTTGATGAAAGCAAGGGTTCCTGTAATTTTCTATTTTTGTTAAGTCATTGAATACAACAAAATAATAGAAATGCTTTGAAAATTGAAGCCATTAGTGTGGGCAGTTGAGCAGTCCATTTATTATGTCAGCTTCGCCTCTTCATGATTGAATGGAGTGGAAAAAATGGAGAGTCTAAGAAAATAAGTATAATACCTTGGAAACAACAAGCGCAGCAAGCTGTCTCTGATCAAATTCCTCATCTTCATACAAACTCTCGCTGCATGACAGACCAATAAGCATTCATAACAAACAGCATATTCAACAATACAATAATCTAACCCAAAAAAATAGAACATTCTCAATAACAAAAATCAAGCAATCCCAAAAATAATGATATCCACAACCATTAGATTCAATTACACAGACAAGCAACTGAAACAGATAATTTATTAAACCTCGTTGAGAAAGATATGATTCAAGTGAAGAAGAAAAAATAAGAATTTAATAGCGAACAACACTAGTAATAACAATTTCAGCTTTTTTAAGAAGACATCAATTACTCTGTGTAGTTATATCAACTTACCTGTTCCAACTATAGTTTAAACAGAATTAGTCTACAATTCAGTTAGAGAATTAGTACATAATTTATGTATAAACACTGGTCCTGGAGATAAAGATACTGGATTGAATTATACAATCGTTATCATTCTTCCTATTAGCCTGCTTACATATCATACAATGTGTCAACGCACGTTACAGATGGACTCAACTTTCGCAAATAAATGTTATGTGTTCACCATTGCATATCAAAACACCAAGTAACATCATTTTCTGTGAGATTCCTAAAAAAAACACTAACGCCCAGAAAACCTATGCATAGTTGACGAGCCCCGTAACCGCAATTGTGTAAAAAACAAACTCTGTTCACACAATGTAACTAAACAATAGCAGCAACAACTCAATTCCCAAAGATGCCAACTTGAATCAACTAAACAAACCATTACCCATGCAGCACAACAATTTAATTATGCCAATTTCAAGCGAAAAGTTAAATCCTTCACTTCTACCCTATTTCCCAATTTCCAAGTAAGGAGGCAGATCAAAATCAACCAAAACCCTAGACCTAAAAATTAGCAAAAAACAATTAAGATACAGAGGATTAAAAGAAAGTTACATTAGGGGCACACTGGTGGAGATCTCAGGCCAGCACTGATCCACAAATTTGTTGAGTAAAAATAAAGCATGTTGCTTCAGTTGAGGCTGCGCCTCGTGAAGCATAGCGAGCAAAGCTGGTGCGACACTGACCATACTCGCCGGAGCGGTGCCCGCTACAGTCGCCGCCATTGATTTGGCAGGAATTAAACCAACGATACGTTTGCTTTCAAAGAAATTTAGAGCAGAAGAGAAAGGAGAGAATAGCGTTGAAGGAAACGGGGGAGAAAGAAAATGAAGGGTATTTTAGATTTGCTGGGTTTTAATATAGGGGGTTTTATAATAATTAACTAAACTTACAGGACAAGTCAAATAAATTCCTAATCTTTCATAATACAACTAAACTCATTGTAATTTTTAAGGGTAGTATTGGAGTAATTAAATTTGCAATTAGCACTTTATATTTCGCCTAATATATAAATTCACCCTCCAACTTTACTTAATTTTCCGATTATAACCATAAATTTTTCAATATTTTCAATTAAACACCTAGAGAAACCAACAATTTATAACACATCACTCGGAGATGAAAATGTTTAAAGAACTTAAGCAAATCAAAAGTAGTATTAGAGAATGCTTGGTTTGCTGGCAAAACTTACGCTTTTCAATTCTTCCATTGTCTTTTTTTGCAATTTTAAAAGTTTGCTAAAATATATTTTTTAAAACACATAAAAAAATAGATGCAAAATAATTAGAAAATAATAATGCTATCAATATCAAAATAATGATAAAAAATAGAGTTTGCAATAGTATATATAAATATAGGGTATAGGTATATATCATAAAAGTCTACCTCACAACTTTCAATTTTTACAATAGGATGTTCAGCTAAGAAATCAGCCAAAGTCTGATCTTTTACTGTTTTTTGTGGACAATGTGTTAATGAAAACTCCGATAAAGCCAAACACCACTTTCCAATTCTTTTATTGATGATTGGCCTTGACAACATATACTTCACCAAATCTGTTTGAGACACAACATAAATTCCGAAGTTAATCAAGTAAAGTCTCAATTTTGTACAGCTAAAATATAAGGCCAAACAAAGTTTTTTGATCGGTGAGTATCTTGTTTCTGTTTCAATTAACCTTATGCTTAGATAATAAATTTCCCACTCATGACCACTTTGGTTGTTTTGAGCTAACAAACATCTAACGAAATCATGGACGACAGACATATATAATTTTAACAGTATACCTGGTGTAGGTGGAACCAATACTGACAACTTATGATGCTTGCTAGAGTACCAATCAGAAAGCAAGGCACGTTTTTAGTGAAGCTATAAAAGAAAACTTTAAAGGAATGCCTTTATTTAGTTGGTACTCAAAACTCAAAAGCTGTAAGTGTTGACGTTCGATTTGTGCACCCCAAAATTATCCGAGGATGATAAAGAGCTTCGAATTAGAAATCGGCTAAATTCCTTTTCGGTCCGCTCTTTCCTCTTTTCCAAAAATATTTTCCTAATATTTTTAGTCCTTTTTCATGATTAAATGAATTCTTGAAATACCCTTCTAGTTGCAAAAATATTTTTATGTTTGATTGACGTATTTTACCGCAAAAATTGAAAAAGAAGAAAAAAAGTAGAAAAAGAAGAAAAGAAATTAAAAAAGAATTAAATGTGTTTATTTGCGATATTAACCTTAAAAAATCGATTTTAAGGTTAAAATAGCAAATATTTATATTTAAGTTGTGATTTCAATTTTTAATTGAAATA
>CANUEY010236646.1:0-23660 GCA_948099555.1 Croton setiger
AACACGTGTATGAAATTTCGTAAAAATCGGAATCCGAAAATTTATCGCGGTTCGGTCGGTGCCCTAAACCGAACTGAAACCTCGACAATTTTTACGGAACCGTAACCGTACGACGTCGTCGTATAATTTTGGTCCCAAAACTCTTTAAATCATATATGGAAACATATAAAACCATATCAAAATCATTTGACTCATATTTGACGTGATTTCGGCGTTTTCCGATCGCGCAGGTCCGAAAACCCTACTTAGCTCCATTTGTGTCTTTCGACGACAAACGAGCCTATAACATAGCTTAAAATTCTCATTCAAATCATATATTATCATATTCAAAACATGTCCAAATCATTTACTTTAAAATATTGCGCGTTTTCGACATTTTTCAGTCGCACGGGCCAAAAACCCTAATTGGCTCCGTTTATGTCTTTCGACGATAAACGAACTTAAAACCTCTTTTTTTTATCATTTATGACTCATTTATAATCATTTCCCAATTCATATATTTCATGTAAATGTCATATATCATGTCACACTCTGATGCATTTAAATAAAATGCATAAAATGCATGTGATGACGTCAAAAAGACGTATGACTCTGGTCAGAGGTGTCACATTTTGATGGGACGTGGATTACAAATAACAATAGAATATGTATATTAAAGGTCAATATTTTTTTCTAGAAAGGTTTGGTTTGATTCAAATTAACTGGAAATTACATCAATAATACCAAGATGGAATTATCAATCCACTATCCGAGGCCACCAATACAATACGTGTAACAATCATCTATCTATATTCATCATTAAAACAAGTTTTTTTTTTTCATACATATGACATGTCATATACTAATCACTATAACCGTTAGACTAATCATTACATACCTCATTTATTTACTCATTTATTTACGAAACAGATACCTATATTTCAAACTAAATAAACCATAATGATATAATTTACATATTAAAAATTCTACATATAATGCAAAATGAGGGAGAGAGACTTGAAGTTTCAGCTGTCCAATCCGGGCACAAAGTAGGTGAAACTGACACCATTAATTGTCAGGCAAAAACTTGAAAACATAAATTACGATTTTGATGAAATGCATATTCAGCAAGTATGAACTAAAACAATATAAAACATAATAATAAATCACAATTCGAAAACCATAAACAAAACATGTCGATAAGTATGAGCTTATATCATAGGATTTCAATTACTTTGATAGCTATAACCAATATAAACAATAATACCGCATAATTCCATAATAACAATCACAGATGTCTATGTCGTATGATTTCATTTAATTAAGCTGTGACCCATCGAACTAATTACTGCCCCAAGAATTAATATAAAAAATATAAGTGGCTAGCTAGCAACAAAGACTTATATAATCCGACAGTCTATTTGTAATTCATATATTGACCCGAAGGTCCATTTACAATCTATATATTGACTCGAAGGTCCCATCTGTAAAATCATGTAGTGACCCGTGGATCCCGCTTATGAAATTTGGAAATACCGGTCAAGATGGTCACAACTGCCTTTATTAAGTCCTGTATAAATGTACTTGTATGACATATATACAATTATCACAATATCCAATATAATCCAATGACCAAACTTCAGTACCAGTCCAAATAGATAAATGTCATATAATCAATCTCAATAAATCAATTGATTGGATTTCAGTAGCGACTCAAACAATTTAATCATATATATTCAATCAGTAACAAATTCAATTGACAAGACCGGTCCAAACAGTTTAATCATCATATAATCAATATCAATCAATTCAATTGACTGGACTTCAGTACCTGTCCAAATAGTTCAATCATCATATAATCAAAAGCAAATAAATCAATTAATTGGGATTCAGTACCGTTCCAAGCAATTTGAACATCATATATTCAATAACAGTAAATTCAATTGGTCGGGCTTTAGTACCGGTCCAAATAATTTAATTCTATATATTATCAATCATTTCACAAAATAATTCATTTCAAACAATATATATAAGCTTACACTTACCTCACAATTGCAAACAAGGTCGGGTTCCAGGTTCTTTTCCCTGCTGCCCTCCTATATTTGATGCTCCTATATGTTTCAATGTAACAAATATTTAATTTTCTTTACAAACAATTTATATAAGACATGATGCATGATTAAACATTTATTCTCTTCTATTAACTTAATTCTATTTATAAAACATTCCTATTTCATTTGAATTTTAACTTATAACATATGTTTTCTATATTAAAAACAATTATTAATGTCATTTATATTAAATTTCAAACTCAATCTATCATATACTCATTATATTTAATAATAACTATAATAATATAACTCAATTTATTAGCCAATTAGTCCAATTTATATAAATAAATTCAATTTAAACAAAAAAAAAAGACTCAATTGAATAAGTTTTAAAGTTTCCAGTGACTTAATTGAAGTTCGACATTAGCCACAAGGGTCAAATTGCAATATTCTGAAATCAATTTAGGTGCAAGGACCTAATTGAAAACAGTTAAAAGTTTTGAAGGGCTTAATTGAAAACGCGCTAGAACTTCATAGACCAAAATGAAGTTTGCCAAAGCTTAAATCCGGCAGGACTCAATTGAAAACAATTAAAAGTTTACTGGAAGAAGTAAATTGCATAACCTTATAAAATTTAGGGGCCAAAATGTAATTTTACAAAGTTCAGGTACCTGGGGAAAAATTCATCAAAACGCAGCAGAGGCGGTCGTTTTGATCTTCTTGCTCCTCCAGCTCGCGACTGTTTTGCCTTCTGTTCCAGCTAGAATTTTTTGCAGTTTCCGACCGTTTCTCGATGCCAAACCTTCCTAGAACCTCTCATAAGCTTTCCCAACCTAGGTTCCACTTGCACGTGAATTTCCTTTTCTTTTCTCTCTTTTTCCTTCTATTCTTACATTGCCCTATTTTCTTTTCTTTTCTGTTTTCTTTGATTTATGAGTTTTCTCTTCCATTTCTTTCCTTTCTACTACGTTCCTAATCTTCCTTAGGTACCCAAGAACCTTTGGAATGAGTCATACCTCTCTTCTTTCTCTTCTCTTTCTTTTTTTTCTTTTTCTCCTTTCTCTCTCTATTTTTGTTTCTCTTTGGTTCTCTCTCTGATTCGTTTATGTTCCTCACCTCTTCAACCCTTCTTTCAGAATCTAAGGGTCCTTGTAACAAGTCCTAAAGCCCCTCATTTACACTTCTTACTTCTTTTAACTTTAAACTTCAAATTCTTATCCTAAAACCTTTTTCCCATTTTTGTTCGTTTTCTTTCCTTTCGTTTCTATCTATTTCTCACATATATATCCTTTTCTCTTTTTTTATCGATAAGATCGGGTCCGAGAATATTCGCAGCCCGGTCAGTGCCCGATACTAACTCGGTATCTTGGCTAAGCCGGTGGAACCGAAATTTACGACGACATCGTAAAAATACGGTTTCCAAAACAATTATATTCTTTTATTACATTTATTTTCCAATTCATTTAATTTCTTAACAATTTCTTTTAAATTATTCACGCTACCGACGTTTTATCGGTCCCGACGAATAAAACCCTAGAAGTAACCTCGTTTATGTAAACCGATTGTAAACAAGTCTTAAAACTTAATTTTTTCATATACTTTAACTTAATCTCCTATAGTTTCATATATATTTAATTTCTTAGCTTGTAAGAAATCTCAAATTAAAATGATGCTTATGCGACAAGTAATGTAAAAATGTACTTATACCTATAATGATGTCATGTATGATGCTCGGTTTTGGTTAGAGATGTCATACATACCCTTCAATTACGTATGTTGAACTATTTACGAACTTTAAAACTCAAGAATTCCATAGATTCAATTTAAATTCACTTTTATAATTATCATTTTTTAACGACTCGCGCTACTGAAGTTCAATCGGTCGCGACAAAATAAGAACCCTATCGATCCCCTCTTATACGTGTGCCGATGATTAACAAGTCCTAACACCTAGATTATTCATGTATTTTCAAATAAATTCTTATAATGTTCATGTGTTTAATTTCTTAGCAAGTAAGAAATCTTTTATTAAAACGACATTTATACAATAAAAACCATAAAAATGTATTTGTACTTAAAAATGATGACGCATATGACATATGATTTGGGTTAGGGATGTTAAAATATGCACTAACAGCAAGTTTATGTCACTACATTCATAGACCTATAATAAAAAATGAGAAGGCCAAAAGAAGAATTATCAACCGAGTTGTTTGTCACCAAAGCTTTAAGTACCACCTTTGCATCTAATTCAAGAATCACATTATTCTAACCTTTCATCTTGAACCAACTTAGATCTTCTTTTATGGCAACGGCTTCTGCAACCTTCGGAGAGTAAAAATCCACCACCTGAACTGCTTTAGCTGCAATAAAGCTTCAATTGCTAGACTGAGCTACCATTCCAACACCTACAAAGTCAGCACTCACACCCCTAGATGCATTTACATTAACCTTTATAAAACCTTACGAAGTGAGTCTCCACTGATGAGCAGCGTGTCTTGTAAAGGCAATAACAAAACTCTACAGATTCTCCTTAGACCAGTCTTCCAAAAAATTCTTCGCTATCCTAACCACTTGCCATGGAGTTTGAGACTTCTCCTATTAGACCACCATGTTTCGATAAGTTTAGATTCCCCAAATAATCATCATAATAAGGTAAGAATAAAAACTGGAAATAGACATAAATTGGATAAAAACCACCCAAATTGAATTAACATCTGGATAAGAATTACCAATCTCAATTGCGGCCCATATATGTCTAGCAAAATGAAAAATTAAAAAGCAGATGTTGTAACATTTCTGGTTTAAGTAGATAGAGTAGACATACATCATCAACCCCCACACGATGAGCACAAAGAACTGAATGGCAAGGAAGAACACCATGTAACGTTTGCCACACCAAGTTCAGTACCTTAGGAGGTACTTCCATTCATCATAATTTTTTCCAAACCCCATAACCAAAGTATCACCCACCTTTTCACCAACTAAAATGCGATAGGCACTCTTCACCGTATATAATTTCTTTTATCCTCATATTTCCAACAAAGAAAATCAGGTATTCCACTAATGCTCAATAGGATAAAAAGAATAAAATCAACATCTTCGTCAAGAAACAAGGAATGAATTAAAGGGACATTCCATGTTTTATTCATCATCAAAACTGATACAAGATACTGTTGACAATGAAGTGGCCTAGTTGAAGAAATATATAAATTTTAATGATTAGGAAGCCACAGATTATACCAAATGAATAAACTTCGGTCATCTCCAATTTTCCAAAATACACAATTCTACAACAAAAGCCTTGATTTCCATATGCTACACCACATGTAGCTCGAATTAGAACTAAGATCAGAATTTAGAAAACTAGTATGAGGGTAATATCTAGCTTTTAAAACTCTATCAATTAAATATTTGGGGTCCTTCACCAGCTTTTACCCTTGCTTACCTAAAAGAGCCATATTAAATTCTCTCAATCTTTTAAAAACAAGAACCCTACGCCTTATTACATCCAAGTCCATCCCACGCCATCCATTTAATGCCATGAGATTGATTAGCTCTATGTCCCTACTAGAAACCTGTCATAATCTGCTCAATCTCCAAACATAAGGTTTTAAGTAACAGGAATAAACCTATAACATAATTAGGAAACGCTTGTAAAACCAATATCAAGAGGACTTCTTTACGTAGAGAGTGGCTCATCTTCTAATAATTTAGTCTCTTTCACACCTGATCCCTAATATAGTCAAACACCTTCTTAGAGTTCCTTCCAATATAAGATGGAAGCCCTAAATAAGTGCCTAAAGTATCCTTCTCCACTACCCTAGAGAATTACACATGTCACTTCTGACATCAAGTGGCTAATTAGTTGAAAATGTAATGAAGGACTTATCAAGATTTATTATCTGACCATGGCAAGCTTATATTTATTCAAAATCTCTTTCAAAACAAAAGCCTCATTCACATTAGCATTAAAAAAAAACCAAACTGTCATATGTAGAAAATAAATGTGACAGGACTACATTTGCAAACTCGGCCCTCATGCAAAGCTTCTATACTCACTGTTAAAGATAAAAGGCTAGAAAAGTCCTCTACACATAAGATGAAGGGATATAGAGATAATGGGTCACCCTTCCTTAAACCCTTCATTGGAAATACTAGCCCATGCTCTTTATTCTATAGAATCCAATATTTAACCGAAGACAAATAATTCATGATTAACGATGCCCAATTAGCATTAAAACCCAACCAAAGAATAATATCTTGAACAAAACTCCAATCCATTCGATCATAAGACTTATATCCATCTTAAGTGCAACTATATACTCCTTATTGCAAGACTGTTGGTGAAGATTATGCATCATCTCAAATGCTAATATGCAGTTATCCTAAATACATCTACACGACATAAAAGCACTTTGATTTTAAGAAATCACCCAAGGTAGAATGTTTTGTAACCTTTTGGCAATCATCTTTGTCATAATTTTAAAAAAATAGAACACAATGCAATAGGTCAAAATTTAGTCATAGTTTCAGGATTAGCCACCTTCGAAATCAACATCATAGTAGTCTCATTTAAAAAAAAAAAACATGGCCACTATGTAAACAATCCATACAAAATTTCCATATCAGTGCCAATTAAATCCCAATAGGCTTGATAAAAGCCCATATTAAATCTGTCCATACTTGGAGACTTGTCTGACTTTATTGATAAAACAATATTCTTTACATCGTCAACACAATACGGAGCAAAAATTAATTTGTTTTGCTCACCTATAACTTTCGTCTAAATGTTTTCATGAACCGACTGTGCATTCGACCTCTAAGCCTTAAAGAGACCATTAAAATAATTTACCATGATTAAACCTAAGCCAGTCTACCAATATACCTAATTAGTGTTCGAGTTCCGTAATTTTTCCACTTTGTTCTTTTCATGTCGTACATTAGCAATTCTGTGGAAATAACGCGTGTTGCGATCTCCACCTTACAACTAGAATTCATTTTCCCTTTATTTCCAGAAAACATCATGCAAATCCAGAAGCACATGGTACCTTTCTTTAGCTTGCAAGAAAGCTTGTACATCACTAGGCATTCTAGACCCCTGTTTAGCTCTTATCACTACTTTGCAATCATTAATTTCTTTAAAATAGAGATTATGTAGATCCTTACCCTATACATGCAAGGCCGATACACACTGCATCAACTGAGGAATAAGATATGAACTACCTGTATTAGACCAATAATGAACTAAAAGCTCCTTACATCTAGCCTACGAACCCAAGAATTCTCAAAATGAAATCGTACATAAGCAAATTCGAAGTAAAATAGGCAAATGATTAGATGATGTAACATCAAGAACTTCTTCCTTAAGAAATGAAAATTTCTACATGAACCGAACATTCACAAGAATTCTGTCTAGTTTCTCCTCAATCAAATTACCTCTTTCTCTACCATGCTCCCAAGTAAAATGGGTAACCTACCATAGGAAAATCAAGAAGACCTGCATTTGAAATAGCACTTTGAAACCCATTAAGCAAATGAGGAGGTTGATATCGACCCCTATGCCTAGGAAAGGTTAGAATGAGTAGCTATTGTTCAAAGTAATTGCCAAGAATGGGCATGTCTAGCCCTATCTGATTTACCATAGAAACCCTTGAGCCTTTACTTACCCACATAATCAATTTCAACTTTTGTATTCATATGTTGAGCTGATGAGCTAATAAGAGAAATAGAAGTTACAGATATCCAAATAAAGGTCAACCCACCCCTATGTCCAATACAATCCACACAGTAAAAACCATCATTAACCCAAAAGATATTTTATTTCTTCAATTTTATTAGAACAAGAAAAAGTTTCAACAACAAAAATAAATTGAGGCCTATAACCATGAATAATGTCTTGTAGAGCTTGAATCACTTATAGCTTGCCCAATCCACGGCAGTTCCAACTAATGGCACTCATTTCTTCTAGCAGGTCTAATGAACAAATCTGCCGATATCCCTGTTTTTGGTCGTCACCCTTAAAGTTTTGAGGTTTAGAAGCATCAGAAAACTTATTATTATCAAGTCTAGTGTACTGCCGCTTAGGGTTAGTAAACTCTAACCCTTCTTCCACGTGATTCTCTTCCAAGTTAGACCTTTTAATAGTTGACTCCACAATAACACACCCTTATTTGTCCCTTAATTTCCTTTCTTATCATAAATTGGATTCTTCAAATTTGAATACTGATTAGGAGGATTATCCAAATTTGAATTTCCAATCCCTAAATTACTGCTTTTTCCAAACTCATTACTGCATCTTCCCTCCCTCAACCACCTAGCTCCCGCATTTTAAATTTTTCGATAGACCACTCGCAATTCAGGACCAAAGCGATGAACCACCATTCTCTTATGGTGTTCTAACGAAGATGAACAGAACTTCTCCGTATGACTAAACATACAAAAAATAAAACAATAATTTGGAAGCTTTTCATATGAAATGGATACTTCAATCCAAAGGCCTTTACATAATCACAATATTTGTTTATGAACCATGGTTGTAAGAACATCTTTTCTTATACGAACTCGTATATAAGAGTCCCAGGATCTGCTAAAATTACATGAGTCTGATTCAATGAAACCCCCTAGATGATTGCTAATCTGTTCAATAATAGCATTGAAACTATAACTTGGTTCAAGACCTTTTATCTGTACCCAAAGGAAAATATGGTTCAAGGGTACTTCAACTTGTCTAGGGAAAATTCCAAGCTATAATGTATTTATAGCTACAAAGCTTAGCTACAAATTGGTTATTGTCGCTAATACACATTTCTGGCTACAAAATAAATTGTCTGGTAGCAATTACAATTCATTAGTAATAAAAGTTCTATTGGTGTGGCTAATACATTCTTTTTGTTTTAATCTTATAAGTTTCGTGGCTATAATTTAGTTATTAGGTATGAATGTTTAGCTGCCATAATACATTTTAACTAATGACATATAATAACTATGCTATTAAATTGTTGGGGCAACAAATAGTGTATTAGCTACAAATTAGCCACATTAAATCTTATAGCATATTAATATCTATTAGCTATACTTCACTCCCTTTGTGGCTATATTTGGCTTATTAGCCACAAGTTTGTAGCCTCAATATTATACTAATTAAAACACAACAACTATGCTATTATTATAATCGTAAACAACAACTACTCTATTATTTACAATAATTTGCCGCATTAAATTATAATAGTTGATTAAGAACTATTAGCTATGGGCTTTTTACACTGTCTGTGGCTATAATTAACTTATTAGCTACAAAATTGGCCACAATAAGTAATATATAGATGAACTACCAATAAATTTATTTTCATTTTCATTGATAAAAAATATTTTTTAGGGGAGACCAATTGGTAATGAATTAATTGATTGTTCATTTTTCAATTATTAAAATTTTTCACCAACTACCAGTTACAGTTGGTAATACCGATTTATCAAACCTATAAGAACAATGATATTCATTTAAAAATAAAATTAATCAATGCAAATTAATTGCTTTAAGACAAAATAAATATAATTATACCATTTTCACTTAGTTTTTACTTAATGTATATTTGATTAAACAAATAATTTAAGTTATTTTAGTATATAAATTATAGATATGATTGGATTATGCAGATTTTTTTTTTTTAAAAAAGTCAATTTTAACAAATTCTTTTAACTTAATTCACCTGATGATTGATGTAGCAAATAATAGTATCATACAATAATATGATGATAATGGAGGATAAAGTAATTTTTTTTTAATGAATAGATGATAAAATAACTAAAAATAAAGAATTAGACTATTTTTTCAGGTTATCAAATATACAAATTAAGTCTCTATTGAGAACAATTATATTTTTTGAATGATATTCATGAAATAACAAAATAAGATATAAATTATGAATTTCATACTTCTTTTTATATAATAATTCTTAATACTCAATTGCCAAATAAATCAATAAGATTTGTATACAATAAGTGACAGACTTACAAAATTTATAAATAAATATAAAACACATCAACGCTAATATTAAGTCTACGCAGCACGCAGGAGACAAATACTATTTGTAGTATACTACAGGAGAATAATAATAAAAATGAGTAATTATTTGAAGGGAGATTTACAATTTGGTTTTTGAGATTTATGCTAACTTATAAAATAGTCCTTATATTTTTGAAAACCTACAAAAGGGTCTCTAAACTTTTTGTCTGTAATATATCTAGATCCTTCTGTTAGTTATTTCCATTAATTTGCATTTTGGTGCTACAACTTATAAAAATAAGCAATTTAGTCCTAATTCAATTTAATTTGTATTAAAAAAAATTATTTTAATTTATTTTATTCATGTTTAAGTAATTTTATATTTTAAATAAAACATTTAAATAAATTATAATATATTTTATTTTAAAATTGTACAAAATTTAATTTATAAATAATTTAATTTTAAAATATTTTTGAATTTTTTTTAATTACAATTGAAATTATTTTTAATTGAATGGGAACATAAATTAAGCGTGTACGAAAAATGATTTTGTAACTTATTTCAATCCAATAAAGAATAATGAGGTATTGTTATTTCAAAATCATTTTCTCTACCATCATCCATCACTAAAATTTTAATATATTGAAAACTTTTCTATATGCCTTTACATAAATTTAGCTTTTTAGTTTAAATGATTTTTTTTAAAATATTAATTTTTCTACTAATATATTTTTACAAAATTTAGGAAAAAAATTTATAGAATTTAAAATTATTTATTATTTAATAAATACTATTTAGTTCAACTTTGAATTCCTATTGAGAAAAAATAAAATTTTTTATTGGGTCTACTGATTTTTAGAAAACGTTGTCACATTTAATTTAGTTAATGAATGTTAAATTATAGAAGATGCTAACAAAATAGTTGTGGATATTTTTTTTAAAAAAAAAAAAAACCATTTTGATGGGTTGTAAGGATATTCATGAAACATTTTAACATGACTGGCAAAAAAAATCTGTCATTTATTCTGCACGATTAAAGGAAAAGAAAGTCAAATATTATTTTAAAAAGAATTAAATGCTCAAACATATTACCTACTCTAATTTTTAATTAATTCATCTGCATTGATAATGAAATAAGTCCAAGGTTATCATTTTCTCTTCTTCTAATATTTCTTTTTGGATAAATTTTTCTTTACATAAAAAACTCTCAAAAAAAAAGTTTAGATATAAAAAATATATATAGTTCTTTGAGAAACTATAAATTTTTTTTTTTTAAAAAAAATTGAGAACAAAATATATTATTATAATATAAGAATAGGATAGTTCAATTTTTGATTAATTACTGATAAACGACCTCTTTTCTTTTTCCCCAAAAAGAAGTCCACAATATTCAATTATTAATAATGCATAACACAATCTTATTGTAATTTAATAATTAAAGTTTGGTGATAGAAACAAGTTTTCTAATAAAGGATTTTGTTGAGTTCAATTATTATGGTCAAAGACACGAGGGCAATTTGATGGGACACCTTAATACTATTTGTTGTTCGGAAGATGCAATCAATAGGCAAATAAGGTATTTTATGTAAGGATACGGAAAATTTTGGGGCCAAATAAAACTATGGAAACATTTTAAAGCAACAAAACATAATTATAGTATTTGATTAATAGAACGGAGAGTCAACGGTCAAAGAAGGTTGTCCCTCTTCTCCACCGCTTTATTCCACCGAAGGAAGGAAAATACTTCAGCTTTTTGTGGATAACATTTATAGGAAGGTGAGTGTGGGTCCCTATTCTTTATGAGGACGATGTTGATTTAGATGGAGCCCACTCTTTTTTTCTTTTTAAGAATTTTTAAATCATTGTCATCTACATGGTTCTAAGAGAATAAATAGTCTTCAAAAGAAAAAAAAAAAAAGCTCAAATTAGTTCTCCAACTTAGCTCAAATTTAAAATTTGATCATATGAGATCTTTTTGGCCAAATAAGGCCGCACCTTGTCTCATTATTAGCAAATGGGACTTTCTAAGTTGGTCAGCGCCTTATTTGGTCTTCTTCTTTTTCCTTTTTTTAAAAAAAAAAAAAATACAATTGTAATTTGCAGCAGTATCTAGTAACAAAATATCTTAAAAACTAGGAGAGATTGAGTTACCATTTACAACAACACTATTTGAATATTGTAAAGCAATGGATGCTAATCCATGGCAACCTATTACCTTCCTTCAAAACATTATTATAGGAAAGAAATTAAAAAAGAAACTAATTCCTGCACTTGTATTAGTTTTTTGCCCAATTAATTTCCAGTTGTAACTTTTGGAAGTCCAAACTTCTTACCTTGACATAAATCAGCTTCTTCTTGCAGTTGCAAATTTAATTTTTAGGAAAATTTATTATATCTGTTATTTTATTTTAAGTTTTTCCTCCTTTATAGCAGCCTGCCTTTCTTTGTGTCTACCTTCTTCTTTGAGCTCCATTAATGGCAAAGAATCTAAAATATAAAATTTATCGATTCACAAAACTAGACTTTCAATTCCAGCAACTAAATCATACAATCAAAGCATCAAGTAAAATATTTCATCGCAAGGATCAATAATTTAATATGAAATCTTCGGAATCGGCTGAAAAATGCAAAATAATAGTAAGATTCTTCATGACCCGAAAACCAACCTGACAGGTCCTCTCTCTACGGCCATCACACGGTGGTAAACACGGTATCATTAGACTCGTCTCTTCTTAGGCTTCCCACCAGTGATCTCAAATCGGGTTTGATCACTTAAACATAGTGATTTATTCATTTTACCATGACCCTTTTTGCGATATTTTAGCTCGTTCTGGCACCCATCATTGATGGCTAGAGTTTCCAGGTTCTTCGCTAGCATCCAGCTTGAGTTCGATTGTCGGTGTTGGCGGTGATAAGGTCGACGTTGGAGGTGATGACTTGGCCATCCCTTTCCCTTCTTTGGAGAAGACTAATGCCAACACGGGATAAACACAAATTCCTTACAAACTAGGAAAATTTCTTACATCAAAGAAAATCCCCTTGAAATTTCTTATGGGGAGGAGGATCGCCAAGTGAGTGATAAAACTCAGATTTCACAGTGAGTAATCAAATTTCAATCTCAAAATGAGTGGTAGAACTTAAATTTCAATTTTAAAGTGGGTGATCATTTCAACCTCAAGATTCATACAAAGCTTCAACATTTAGATACAACAAAAGCTTTAGCATTTAAAGCAATGTATCAAAAGTTCATACAAAAAAGCTTCAAGGTTCATATACAGTGAAACCTCACAGTTCAAACTTAGCAAAGCTGAAAAAGATAAAAAAATACCTGGATCAATCAAAAATTATGATTCTTCAATAAAAGCATTTCGAACAGGAGCATGAGAGTATGTGAAATGGACATTCCACCCAAGCACTCGAGTTACTGCAACGACAACAAAACCAAATATTCAAAACTCCTTATGATGAATACATTCCAAATTTCAATCAAGTTGATTCTACAAATGATTTGCCAAGCCTGAAGCTCATATCATGCAAATACAATTCAATTCTGTCATGGTCATTTCAGCCATGCCAATACAGGTCAATTATGTCGTGGGTCAATTCAGCCATGTAAATACAAGTCAATTCTGCCATGGGTCAATTCAACCATGCAAGTACAAGTCAATTCTACCGTGGGTCAATTCAGCCATGTAAATGTAAGTCAACATGAGTCAGTTTTGCAAAGCAAACAAATTCAGTCGAGTATCAAAGTCAAAATCGCCTTCACAAGTTCAAGCTTGCCTTAAAATCAAAGGTTGCATCAGAAGTTCAAGCCTACCTTGAAATACAAGGTCGCATTCACAAAGTTCAAAGCCTTCCTTAAAAATCCAAAGCCGCATCTACAAAGTTCAAAGCCTTCCTTAAAAGCCTAAGGTTGCATCCACAGTCAAGCCGTGTCTTAAAATCCAGCTCACAGCAACGAGA
Organism: Croton setiger; assembly: GCA_948099555.1. Classification (NCBI taxonomy): domain Eukaryota; kingdom Viridiplantae; phylum Streptophyta; class Magnoliopsida; order Malpighiales; family Euphorbiaceae; genus Croton; species Croton setiger. The sequence goes on from CANUEY010236646.1 coordinate 14,003, forward strand.
ACTACGTGGAACTGATTCTCCTTCAAGCTTAAAGTTTCAAAATCAATTTTGGAGATACGTGGGCAACCCAAAGAGGGCGCGTTCCGAATTTAAGGAAAGTATCATTTCATCCATCACAAATGACATTTTTCTTTGCTAATTCAAGAAAATAAAATAAAAAAGGAAAAATAAAGGAAAATGAAAAAAGAAATCATAAGAAGAAAATAATAAAATCATGCTAAGTCGAAAATCCGAAAAGGACAACTTAGGCAAAAATGTGAGCCCGCTAAGTTGAAAACCCGAAAGGGCAACTTAGGCAAGAATGGGCAGCTCGCTAGATCGAAAGCCCGAAAGCGCAGTCTTAGCAAAAATTAGAGCTAAAAGGAAAGAAAAAAAGAAGAGTGCTTTCAAACCTTTTTAAGAGAGTTAACTCAAAAATTCATAAATCAAAAAAGTGTCTTTAAATCCTTTTTAGAAGTCATTTAAGAAAGCATTTCAAAGGTCATCTTAAGAGTCATTCTCAAGAGTAAATTTAAAATATTATTTCAAATTAAGTCATCTTTCAAAACCTTCATAAGATGTAAACTATCTCAAGTCATTCCATCCAATTATGTCATTTAAGCCGTCATCAAAACGCAAGTCATCCAATGCCATAAGGCACCAATCAACATAAGTCAAATCATGTCATCTCTCAAGCCGTCATAACACATAAATCATCCATTTTAGGCTATAAATAATCCTAATTCACTTTACTGGGTTACAAGCAACCCTAGCACAGAAAACTAATCTATCAAGTCAAAGCTTTAAATGGCTCATTGCTTCCATAAAGCAATTCTCACTATTGTTGAGTCTTCTCCATATTCCATTTAGATCATCATTTTTTTGATTTTTTTTCTAATGTCATTCTAGCAATGGTGTTTTTGACATCGTCTGCTTTCTTTCTCATGTCTCCTGCTCGTCTCAATTTTTCAATCAAATGGACAATTTCGCTGAAGTCAACTTCAACACTTTGGAAAAGAGGAAAAACTAACATTTCTGGCAGAAAGCGATAAAAGTCTTCATTGTTATTCCTTAATGAAGTAAAAATTCATGGCAATCATTAGAGAACTTTCAAGGATTACAAACATTAGAAGCCTATCACTTTGAGCTACTTATTAAAAGTGGTTTGAACCTAAGTTTTCATTTTGGTTCATTACCTAATTGGAAAAGATCCACATCAGCCAATAACATCACAAGATTCCTCAAGCAGGGGGCATATCTCTTTCATCATCTTTTCATGGGCCTCAAGATCCTAGAACTTGACATTAGCCTAAGAAAAGAAATTCTAATCCATTGTTATATCCATTCGAACCATAAATTGTAACCAATCCGCATCTTCCCAAAATTGATCTTTTTGACTTTTGGTAGATCTTTGGTCAATAAATCAATGTTTCAAGTCCTCATAAGAGGTAGAATTCTTCTTCAAGTCTTCATAAGAGGCAAACCGCATTTTTAAGCCCTAACATGAGGCAAATAATCTTTTCAAGTACTCATAAGAGGAAAAAATAATCTTTTAAGCCTCATAAAAGGTAAGAACTTCTTTTGGCACTAATTGCCCATCTTCTAAATCAATTTTGGCACTAAGTGCCCATTTTCAAATCAATTTTGGCACGTAGGACCCACGCTTAATTAATTTTGCCATGGAATGACCGATATATAATTTCTTGCACTATGTGCCGACTTCAATTTTTTCTTGCCATGGAATAATTGACATTAAAAACTCTGTTGCTTTCGATAGCACACCCTCTTTTGGCTTTAACTATCAAATTATTTTAGAACTAAAATAATGTTTCAAAACCCACAATTCTTGTATGCATACTTATTTTTTGCAAACGTAAGTGCGTGAGGAACGAAACAGTGAGGTAGGCCAAAATTTTCCATTCAAAGACAACACTGGGTCTCATAAATCATATTTGTAAAAGCCAATGGGAGACAACTGTGAATACTCAATTTTTGACTATCTTTTGCATACGATGTCCATTTGGGGCTCGGGATAGCTTTCCAAAAAGGAAATTTTGAGACGAAAAACTTTCGAAAGTGCGAGAGGGGCTATAGGGCATGTCGCAAAAGTTTATGGGCAAATTCCTTCATTTAATCAGTTAAATTAACACATTTTTGTTGATACAGTAAAACCCTTTTTCCCAGAATGAGAATCATTTTCATTCGGTGCCAAAAGTATGTCAATACGGTACTCAAAATGTGCCAAAATCATGCTGCTCGTGTATAAAGTCGAAAAGCCCAGAAAGTTATGAAAATGCATAAAAAGCTATTTAAACAGGAAAATCCAAAGTCAAGTAGCCATGCCAGCTAGCTGTACACTTTTGTGCTAGTTTTTCGCGTCTTTGCTCCAGCTTACTATGTGTTACCACACTAGCCTACCGCACGCTTCTATGCCAACCTACCATATGCCTCCTGCGCCAGCCTTCTGCTACCTTTTGCTCTAGCCATTTGCTGTGCCATCCATTATAGTATGCCATGGGTGCACCGAGAAGCTACTTTTGGCCTATAATTAGGCCTCTAATGTGTCTTTTTGGGGACATGAGTTTTGGAATCACAAATATTATTGTTATTATAGCGAATTCAAGCAAAGGACATAATTTCTAGGCATTTCCCAAGCTTTTGGAGAATTTTCAAGAGTTCTTCAAGAATTTATCAAGTTGAAGCTCTAAAGCGGCCGACGCCTAAACCAGGTGTTGACACTTGATTTTTGCCCCGAAAATAACTGATGATGATATTGTCCAAACTTGATGAAATTTCCAGAATTCTAAAGCAGCTCAATTCCTTTTTCTCTTCAAAAATATTTAAATATTTTTTAATTCCAAAATTTTCCTTCTTCTTTAATAAAAATAAAAATAAATAAAAATATTTGAGCAGGTGTTAAATTTTAAATTTTATAGTGTCAAAAGAAAAAAAGGAAATGAAAAAAAAATAATTTAGTTTTAATTTTAATTTAATTTAATTAGTTTGGATTTTATCCTTCTTTATTTTATTTTCAATTTTGAGTCTAGAGAGTTTAATTTAATTGTAGAAAAAAGAAGAAGAGAATAAGTGAATTTAATTGTAAAAGAAAAGAAGGGGAAATTAGTAGGAAAATAGAGAAAATGGTGTAATTGAGAGAAATTACAAGTAAAGGGAAGGAATTAAAAGGAAGATAAGAGGAAAACGACATAATTGAAGGAAGGAGGAAAGAAGAGGGGTTAAAATGGAATTAAAAGAGAAAAGGAGGGAGGCGCTCTGTTAAAAGGTAAAACGATGTCATTTTGTTAAGTGATAAAACATTTCATTAAGTCAGAAGGCAAAAAAATAATAACCCAAAATGCGACATATCAGTGAATGCGACGTTGTTTCATGCCTCGTTAAAACAAAAAAAAAATAAAGGAAACAAAAAGGAATTAAACGCGAGAAACAGGAACTAGAGACGAAAGAAAGGAAGAAGAGTTAGACTTGGAGATTGAAACGAGTAGAATCGTGGAATAGAAAGAAGAAAGTAGAGTTGCAGTGGGAAATTGAAACTAGAGGAGCTAAGTGATGAGGACGGGAACAACAATTACGCCGGGAAAAAGGAAGGAGAGTCTGCAGCGGATTGGACTCGCGGAGGCAGAGAGGAGCGTGAAAGAGCAGACTGTTTGGAGCCTATAAAGACAGAGGGATGATGCTGGAGAAGGGGTTCTAGAGGTAGAGAGACAAGACTTTTTGCGAGAGGAGAGACTTCTGGAAATTAAGAGTGAATCGAGAGTGAGGGGCGGGGAGATTGTGAGAGAGAACTTTAAGGTTTCTGTCGATTGAGAGTCTTGAATTTCTGTAATTAAAATTTTTGAGTTTGGATTCTTAGGATTTTCTTCTTCCTTCTTACGTAAAAATGCAGATTCTTATTTCAAAAGCAATTTGAAATCGAGAATCGGGAAGAATCTTTAGTGAGAGCAATTGTTTTTTTGAGTTTCTTTTATTTTTGGAGAATTGTAACTATTGAAAATTCTGGATTTTGTTGCTTGGACTAAACTAAGGTATCTCTAATCTTTTCTTTAACTTTAATTTTTTTTTCGATCAATATAATTAAGTTAATTTGGGATCCTGATTGAGGTTATGGTTTGTTGTTGATGATTTGCATTTATATCCACGTTGTGATGTTATGTTTACTTGTAATTGCCTTTGTTCTGAGCTTCAGTTTGTTTAAGTCTTCAGCTAATTCAAATCATGCATCTGAGTACTATTTCTCACATAGAAGCTTTCCTGTTAGTATTAAGTCGTATGACATGTTTATTGCCTCTCCCTTCTGTTTGCCCTTTGCATGCTGCTACTATCCTTTATTAGCCTGACCTAGGGCCTTACCTCTGACTTCAGCTTCAATTATATAGTTCCTGTTATTGAATAATATTTTGAATTGAATGCCATTGAGGATGAACCATGTGTTTCTGTTGAGTAAAAATTGCTTCTGTGTTGTTGATTACTCCTAGGCTCATTGTCAACATGCTTGTTGATTATATTTTCTGTATGGATGCCCATATGCTGTGTCTCAGCATGAATAGGTTACTACCCCTAGTTGTTTTTTAACCTAACATAAACTATTGATGTTAATAGACTTATGATCTGCTTCCTATTTTGTTTCTTTCAAATGGTCAAAAAGAAAACAAAGTTTGATTTCACATAATCAAACTATTGTGCAGTCTGTTTGAGTACCTTACATGGAGTCTAATTTCTGTGGCTGTTAAGAATTGTTTTGGATGCCAAAATTGTTTTAGGATGGTTCAGGAGCCCTATTTGCATGCTACATAATGTTAATTTTCTTTTGAATCATGGCTTAAAATTATGTTCAACATCTTTGCATTCTGTTTTGTTCAAAGTTTAACCATTCTGCTCAAGCTTCACACTTCACTTCAGATGAGAAATCAATCCTGCAATCATTTGTTATACTCTTATTTTCAATTCACACACACGTGTCATTCTTGTTGTCTAATTTTTTGCAGCATCTTAGTCTTTGGTAAAGTCTTACTGCCTTTATTGTTTTCATGCCACAAGAGTCATGTTATTGTGTTGTTAGGTCTTACTATTATGCTGTTTAGGTAATTTTGTTCATAGAGATATCTTTATGAGTTGCTAAGGGGTGTTCATTTTTACTTTGATAAAGCTCATGACTTCATTTCTATTGCTGCTTGTGTTAGTCTTAAAATTGCTCCTGTTAGATAAGTTTCGGATGTACATAATAATGGACAGTGTTATTAGATGCGTGTAAGTGGGTTGTTTGGGGATGGTTTGTGCATATAAGGTTTGTTTAGGTAAGTCTTAAAATTATAGGGACTGTTTGCGCATCGTTCTTATATGTGAGGGTTGTTTGGATATTTTGTGAACTTGCATGGACTGCTTGGGGTAATTCAAGCATATGTAGGGACTGGTTGGGTGTGATGCATGTTCTTAGGATAGTTATGTCAGCAAAAGGCCTATTGATGGCTGTTTTTATAGGTTTTAAGGTATGGAGGATTATTCTAATAATATGGCATGAACACAAGCATTAGTTTATAATTTTTGGTATGTTTTTGCAATTGAATCATGTTTGGAGCAAACTTTCATGGTAAGTACTAATTCTGAAATTTAATATGTAGGGAGGGGCATATTAGTAATTTGGCATGAGGTAGGGACTTAAATGTAATTTTCCATATTTAATGTGCTCTTTCGGTATGCATGATAGGGCTTTGTTTTGCGACGATTATATGTCTAATAGACTGTTTTAGAAATATGACATGTTTTAGGGGCTATTTAGGAATTCTTCAAAAGTTTAGGGACCAAATTGATAAATGCGACTTTATTGTAATTTTCTATTCTTGTTTTAAATTGTTAATTTATAGAATTGTAGGGCATTTGGGATTTTAATTCGGGTTTCAAATGGGTAGAATGTAATTTAATTAGGACCAAAATGTAATTATTTTCTCCAAAGGAAAAAGAATAATTAGATCTAAAGGGTGAATGATTTAATTTCTGCAATTTACCTTTCTTGCACTTTATTGCTTTCGTAATTGTGATTGCGCAAACGACTTAAACTACTGAATTAAGAACATCGGTAGATTTATAATGAAATTGGCTTTTTCAATAAAACTCAACTTAAATTTTGGAACACAAAATTGGTTTTAGAGGTCAGTAAATCCGGGTGTTAGTCGAAATGAGATTACGGTTGGCGTACCCAACACTCTTGTCCAGATCTTTTGGTTCAAGACCTTGCCTTTCTTTCAAAACAAAATGAAGTCAACTTTTTATTAAAATTTGATTAGTCTTAAAAACTAAAAATTGGTTCCCGAAAGGTGGCGACTCAAAATTTTTAAGACCGACTAGTTCTACACTGCGCTAAATGTTTTATCACCGCTTTTTGAAAAGAAAAACCGAATTACAAAATTGGGCAAGAATTTGGTTGTAAGTTGAAATGAACCATAAAACTCATTTTGGCTCTCCCGCAGGCATTAACACTAGGTATTCTAAAACTGTGTCTTTTCAAATACCTTTCATCTATCACTTCTTTGGGCACTAGGTATCCACCTTAATTATTTTGTTGCTAAGCAATGGACATTAAATTTTGACCAAAGGCCCAACAATCTTTTCAAGCTGCCAAAGGTGCAAAAATACAACCACAGACACTCCATGCATAATGCATCTTATTCTTGCCATTGATTTGACTTTTGAACTACATTGGTCTTGATTCCTAATCAAAATATGATATGTAACCATATTTAGGATATCACTACATGGTCTTTGAATCTTCATTGGGTTCGTTGACTGGTGTCTAACTAATTGGGCAAGTTAATCAACTTGATTAATTAAAATTTGGAGTCATTTAATAGGTTTTTCTTAATTTGACCTAAATAAAAATAAATTAAGTGGAAACTCTAGAAAAAAAATTAAGAGTGAATCCTTTTTTTATCCTTTCAAAAATTGGGATTCACAGGTTAATGCCTGAATTTCTAGGATTCCAAAGCCTTAAGTGGAATGTGCCATTCAAGTATTTTGGAAATTTTTTTAACTGTATGCAAATGTGACTTTTTAGGGCATGCTTGAAATCTAGCACAAAGACAAACACTAAAAATGATGTTCGGCCTAGATGCGGTTAAGTAAAGAAGGGATTTAATCATACATCGATGTAGCTTTTCACTAATGGGCACACCGAATTCATCAATACTTAAATTTTTTGTTGTGCTCATATGTGTCTTGCTACTTTTGCATCCATCCATACAAAAATTCTTGAGAAGCTCTCCGGTGTACTTTTCTTGGTTGATGAAGATTCCTTCCTTAGTTTGCTTGATTTGAAGTCCAACAAAGAATTTGAGCTCACCTATGAGACTCATCTCAAATTCATTCTTCATAATCATTGTAAAACTTTCACAAAAGGAAACAGTAGTAGCACCAAATGTAATATCATCTACATATATTTGCACAATAAGTAAATCATGTTTAGTTTTTTGCACAAAAAGTGTGGTGTCAACTTTATCCTTTTCAAAACTGTTTTTCAAAATAAATTAACTTAATCTCTTATAGCAAGCTCTAGAAGCTTGTTTGAGACCATATAAAGCTTTTTCAAGTTTGAACACATGATTAGGGAATTGGTGATGTTCAAACCTGAGAGGTTGTTCAACATACATTTCTTTTACAATAAAACCATTTAAAGAAGCACTTTTGACATACATTTGAAAGAGTTTAAACTTCATGTGACATGCAAATGCAAACAATATCCTAATGGCTTCCAATCTAGTAATGGGGTAAAAGTTTTATCAAAACCAATGCCCTTTTGTTGATTGAAGCCTTTAGCAACTAATCTAGCTTTGTTTCTACTAATGGTACCTTACTCATCTAGTTTATTTTTAAACACCCACTTGGTACCAATAATAGAATTTTTAGAGGTATAGGAACTAATTTCCAAACCTTATTCCTCTCAAATTAATTAAGTTCTTCTTGCATAGCAAGAACCCAACTTTCATCACCTATGGCCTCAATAATGGTCTTAGGTTCAATTTGTGAAAGAAAAGCTTAATGGTTATCTAAATTAACAATTTTGGAGTGAGTACTTACACCTTTAGATACATTACCTAAAATTAGCTCTTTAGGATGATCTTTCTTGAATTTCCTATCCCTAGGTAGTTGTGATGTAACATCCTTGTTTGGCTCTTCCTCAACATTAACACCTTCTTGTGTTGGACTTTATTGTTCTTGCACATTTGGATGAGAGGTGAAAAGTGGGCTCTATTCAACGGTGACTCTTTCCATCTCATATATAAGATCAAAAGAAGTACCTTTCTGAAGACGGTCCGGTTCCGAACTTTCCGGTTTATAAGCCGAAAAGATTAAAAATTTGATTGAAAGTGAAAGTGATAAAACAGTTTTGAGATTACGGTGCCTAACTAGTCGGTCTTAAAAATCATTTTGAGTCGCCACCCATTCGGGAACCGGTTTTCATTTTGAAAAACCAAATTTTATTTTTTTGAAAGATTGACTCCGTTTTTCATTTTGGATAAAGCAAGTCTGAACAAGAAATTCTGAAGTAAGAGGGTAAGGTACGTTAGCCGAAATTGCATTTCGACTAACGCCCGGATTTACCGGCCTCTTAAACCAAAATTTTGTTTTTAAATTTTTTAGTTAAGTTTTATTTATGAAAAGTAACTAGCGATGTTCCTAATGGTGATTTAAATCGTTTGCGCACTCACAAATTAGAAAGCGATAAATTACGAAATTTAAATGTGGAAATATAAATTCACCCCTTAGTCTAATTATTCTTTCTCCGATTCCGGAGAAAATAATTACAAAACGAGCCCTACGAATGTACAATCTACCCTTTTTAATCCCCAATATAAACCCAAATCCCAACAATAAGCAAAATTAAAGCAAATAATGAAAATTTACAAAATGATCCTCCAAATTTTACAAAATTGCAAATTTAAATTTGGAAATTATTAAAACATGCCATAAAACAAGCTAAATTAACTTAAACAATTAACTAAACATGCAAGAACAACATTTAAAATCCAAATATGCAAAACAACATTCAAAAGACAAATAAAACAAAATTATGATTTAATCCCCCCAATTTATGCAAAATTACGAAACTCCCCCAGTTTCAAGAAAAAATTACCGAACCACTTTAAAACATGCCAATTAGGTCAAACATTCCACAAATCATGCAAATTAACATCAAAAAGGCAAATAAAGCAAAATTTCAATTTATTCCTCCAACTTTTGTAAAATTACAGATTTGCCCCAAACATTAGAGATATCATCAAATCAACCTAAATGCATACAATTAACCCTAAAGCAGTCCACAAACTATTATTTATGCAAAATTCTAGCAATTTGCCTCAATTAGGAAAAATTTCAGTTTTGGTCCTTTAACTTTCTAAAATTTGTAAATCTCCCAAATTTCATTTTAATCTAGAATTTGCTTACTAATTAACGTATCATGACACTTAACCAAATAAATGATGTTCTCGTAAAGCACTTCATAACATTTTTGACAAATTTCAAAACGACCCTGTTGACGCTTAATTTTCGCCCCAAAAAGTACCGATGATGATAACGCCCAAGCTCGAAGAGATCCCCAGAATTCCGAAGCAGCTCAGCCCTCCTCTATTTCAAAATATTTTTAATGTTTTTGGTTTCAAAAATTTTTCCC
>CANUEY010236683.1:0-11625 GCA_948099555.1 Croton setiger
AAATATGTAATTATTTAATAAAATCTTAATTGAAGTAATAAATAATTGCTATAGTGATAAAATGTGAATGGTTGTGCTGTCATAATAAAATATTATCACATCATAAAAAAACACTAAAGTGGTTTGGTGCAATTGGTTAAGATGTTGGTTTACATATTCAAAGGTCATGGGCTCAAATCTCACTAATATCATTTTTTTATTTTTATAGTGAGTGGGACCCACAGGTCTGGTTCAAATAAACCATGGTTCGATTCAAATAAACCAAAGGGTAATTTGGTCATTTTGAAAAAAAAAGTTGACTTTTTCGTTAACTAACGGCAGAATTGGATGGAAGGACCTGAGAGTATAATTTTTCAAAAGTTAGGGACCCGATGATATAATTTCCAAAATAGAGGGACCTACGAGTTCGTTGCGCAAAACTTTAGGGACCCAAAAGTAATTACCCCTAATAATTTGGTCATTTTGAAAAAAAAAAGTTGACTTTTTCGTTGACTAACGGCAGAATTAGATGGAAGGACCTGAGAGTATAATTTTTCAAAAGTTAGGGACCCGATGATATAATTTCCAAAATAGAGGGACCTACGAGTTCGTTGCGCAAAACTTTAGGGACCCAAAAGTAATTACCCCTAATATTTAATCATCCTGATCCTGTCGCATGACAATTACTTAATGTGTGAAGACCCGAGATATCAGAAAGTCTTCTTAGCCCTAGGCTTCCGCCTCAGCGCCGATGGAGAAGTCTGTTCCTCCCGAACATCAACATCCCTCTAGAGGGATGACTCCTCCCACTGGTGGAATGACTCCTCCGCCTGCTGATCCAAAGTCTGCTCCAGATTCTCCAGCTTCTGATATTAACGATCACTCATCGAAGCAAAAATGGCGTTCAACTCATGTTCCTCAAATAATGAAGCATAATCGTCCTGGTAAAAAATCTGAGGTAAAGCATGCGCTGGTGGCAGGGGGTGTCCTGGCAAAGGATACAGTCGCCGCTTATCGCTGTTAGGCAAGCGACCACCTGGCCCCCGGGCAAATTTCTTGCTTGGCTCGATATGGACGAACTGGAGCGCCAAATGTCTGACTTGGCATGATATCTGGCTGCATTTGATGGATCTGCAGACCGCGTCTTAATTTTTCACTGATCCTTTCGAACGTATCCATGCAATCATTAACGGTTACCGATTGATGGAAACACCGAGCTAGCATGCCTTCGGCCATATCGGCAGCCAGATTTACAATTCTAGTTTATAAATGTGAAAATAATAAATTAAAATCAAATAAAATAAATAAAATCAAATGCGACAAAAATTTAATAAATTAAATACATTAATAAAACAAACAAACTCACCAACGTTGTGTAGATCTCAGTCGAGCCTATGTAGCCTCCGTGTTGGTTTTAGGGGAGTCTCCAATCCTCCGGATTTGTTATGTGCTTGACGATCCAAAATTGATACCATGGTAGGTAATCATCAAAAGACTCAGCATGTCCAATGTACTCACCATTAATTAATGTCTCCGATCGACGAGTCCACTCGTCGACGTACGCCTTCAGGTACATCGGCCAATCATTCGTCGACCGTCCAGAACAGGTGAGCTTATATAGACGCTCATACTCCGCCCTCTACAGCAGACAAGTGTCTCCGGGTATTTCCTGTCTATACTCGAACTGCCGCGACACCCTACCAGGAACATGGAACTCAACAACTTCAAAACATATTAGTGAGGTCTGAGAGATCCAAACTGGTGCCCTTGCCCTACACACCTCAGGTAGGGCAGCCAGAATCTCCAGCGAATACGACATCCAGGAGAACTATTTAATATTAACATTAATTAGCATATATATATATATATATATATATATATATATATATTAAAAAATAAAATAAAATATGTGGAACTGAAAAAGATATAACTCTAAATCCGTAAGAACTGAAAGTTGATCCCGATATCCAAGCAAATTATGGCGCGTCACTTCACTCATTACTTTCGCCGCTCACCACCTAAACAAATTATTAAATATAAATTAAATTAAAATTATGAAAAAATAATATTTCACAGAATAATAAGGTGAAACATACCTCCGCGCGTATGGCGGATTATTGAATATTTGAGGATGTCAGAGTGGGAGTTGGGGACGGAATGTCGATATTACCCACACCTGCATATAGTCAATTTCGGTCGTGGTTTAATTTTATAATTAAACATGAAATGTATAAAACAAATAAATATTAAAAATTAAAAAATACCTATAGTAGGAGCAAACATCCATGACGTAGTCTGCACGCCGTAGGAAAACATGGCACAATTGTCTATACAGAAAGGCGAGTACAACACTCCCCTAACTGTACTGTCTGCAGACATCAAAGTCGACCACCATCGGCAGCAAAATGAGATTCACGTTGTTTTTTTTGACGCATCGCAGAACAAAAATGCCTTCAACAGCCACATAACGTAGCATCGTGCTCTCTATTGGTACACCATATCCGGCAATCCATCGATAACCAGCGTCTGAACTACCCTCTGCAAACCGCGAAAGAGTAATCGGGTATACGAGATGTCACCGTCTTGTAAGGTGAAATTGAGAAAATCTCCGCAAAACACGTGTCATCCTGGACCGGGCATTATGTACTGTCCCGTCACTGCAAGTCCGTCAACCCACAGCCCCATCAACACCTCATATCCTGAAGTGTAATTGTCACCTCTCCGAACGGAAGATGAAAGGTGTGTTCTCCGGACGCCATCGCTCAACTAGGGCTTCTAGTAGGGCCCAGTTGTACTGGATCAACCCGATCCGTCGCACCATTCCGAACTCTAATTCGTCGATAAAATGTAGAGTTTGTGGGTTCTCCACCTCAAGCAGCCTCCATATAGATTGGTCCGTTCGCCGAACACTTAGTGTCCGATCATAACTTTCGTCCTCCCGAAACACGAAATATAATCGATGCTCCATTTGTAGAAATAGCAGATCGCTCACTGTCGGTCTCTGCTCTATAACCCTCTCCTGTTGAGAACTCAAAAAAGAACCTCTCTCCATCGTTGTATGTAATTTTCGCAACCATTTATTACATTTAATTATTATTTACTATTCATTAATAATATTTAGTTAATTATTTTTTAAATATTATGAAAATTCAATAGTTATTATTAACATTTTATTAAATTAATTTAATTTAATAAATTTAAATTAAATTAAATTAATATTATTAATTTTAATTATACATTAAAATCATATAATATGTTTACTAAATTTTCTTAAGGGATTAAATAAATTGAATTACATTAAAATAATCAATATTATCTATAATTAAATTAGATTAAATTATATTATATTAATCAATTTTTAATTTGGATTTTATACTAAATTCTTATAATATGTTTACTACATTATTAAATATTCAATACAATATTATTTGTTAAATTAATAACTAAACATTATTAATAACATTTATTGAAATATTAACAATTAACAAAAATTAATAATTACATTCAATATAATTAAATTAAATTAATAAATTTAAATTTAACTACATTAATATTATTAATTACGATTCTACATTACATTCATATAATATGCGAACTAAATTATAAATTATTAAATAATTTATTAATTATTAAATTAATAATTAAATATTATTAAAATTATATTCCTAAAAAATAAATAAACTATCAAACCAAATTATGAGCGCTAATATTAATTTATTTATACGAACACCCTATATAAAAGATTGTTAACAGGTATGTTTACAATTACAAATTTACACATAAATTAAAAAAAAGTTAGGAGTATTAACACATACCTTTGCCAAGAATGTTGAAAATTCCCCCGATTCCGTTAAATTAGATGCCTAACATTCAATTTTCACTCAACCTCTCAATTTTTTTTTTTTTGGAATTTTCTTGTAAAAATGAGAAGGAGAGGAGGAAATTCTAGTTATCTTGCGAATCTACACTTTTGCAATATCATCTTGCGTTTCTTCTCCTGCCACCACATGTCAACGCCTCTGCTCGCCACACCTTCGCTGAGCCAACATGTCCGCGCTTAAAGTGGTTCAAGCCTGTTACACAACTTGACCTTGTGTATGCCAACCTATTACGCAAGATTGAGTTACGTATGGCCACCTGTCTGTGCCCTCCATAAGACATTCTACACATGTCCAAGATTTCCTTCTTCTTTCGTAATCTAATATTGCGAAACGAGGGAAACAATTACTCTTTCCAAGTGTTGATCTGCCATTGGTTATTAACGATAATTACACCATTACGTTAATTAATTTTCCTGTAATGTTTGATTAAGTATTCTTTCGCAAAATAAACTTGCGAAACTCAAGTAATTACGCAATTTCATCATGCGAAACCATTTGTTTTGCAAAACAACCTTACGTTACGTCCTTTAGCTGTTCACAACTTGAAATTCGTCATTTTTTTTTGTAAATAATTCATGTAATAGTGAAATAAGACATAATTATTAAAATAGCTGTCAACTATAATAGATAAAGGTAATTTGTCATTTAAATTTGTTGACATCTGGTCATTACTATGAATTTGTGGGTTTAGTAGTGGCGAATTTTTTTTTTTATTTTACAGTTATTTGATACTTTGTGTTTAGGTTTCAAAACATTTGTAAGATATTTGGTACTATGTGTTTAGGGTTTAAAATATTTTTAAGTTATTTGGTACTTTGTGTTTAAAAAATAGTCCATAGATTTATAAATTAGTGACTTAAATAACATCTTGCCACAGAACATAAAAATAGGCCACAATATTTGTGTATATATTTACATGATCATGATTTAGAATAATTGAACTTGATTTAGGATTTTGTGAGTAATTCCTCAACATTTTCATTGATTATTACAAGATTAGTTCCATTTTTATTCAAAATACTCAGATAATTCATCTATTAATCTTATGTGATGAACATTATTTTAGGAAAATTAATTTTTTTAATTTTTCACAATTAGGACAATTGAACTTGATATGAGGTTTTAATTAGTAATCCATCAACAATTTAATTGATATCACAAGATTGGTTTCATTTTTATCGAAATATTTGGATAATTCAATAAAATTAAATGAGTATATTTATTAATCTTAAGTGCATTATCATGATGTAAAACAATTGAACTTCATTTAGGGTTTTAGTTAGCAATTCATCTACAATTTCATTAAACATCACAAGATTAGTTTCATTTTCATTGAAATACTTGGATAATTTCATAAATTAAGTGAACATATCTATTAATGTTAAACACATAATCATGATTTTAGGAAAATTGAACTTGATTTAAGGATTTTGTGAGTAATTTCTTAATAATTTCATTGATCATACCAGATTGATTTGATTTATATTCAAAAACTTGCATAAAATAGGTCACATATTGCATAACACAAATCTATATCATAAAATATGCCACTATATCATAAAATATGCCACATATTTATTAAAGTGTGATCTAAAAACATAAATAATTAGCCACATAAAAACAAAGACCTCATTTTGATCAACATCATATCCCTGTTTTCATTCAAATAGCGGCATAATTACATTATAACAAAAAGTTTTATTTCTTTTCAGAACTATAATTTATATAAAAATAAGGTCACATATGTACATAATAATGACCTATACAAATATGATTAATTTGTCCACACTATAGGCCACACTTTGATATAATAATGACCTAAGTTAAAAAACAAGCCACAGTTTGAAATGATTAACTGACCACATAACACAAAAACAGACCACATACGAACATCAACCATCTTTAATTCTTTTTGGTTCAATTCAATTCATTTCTGTTGACGTTCAATTTGTGCACCCCAAAAATATCCGAGGATAATAAGAGCTCCGGGCTCGGAATTTTCAAAATTCCTACTCAGCTCGATTTTCCTCCTTCTACAAAATATTTTCCAATATTTAATCCTTGGTACATTTTAAAGAATTCTCAAAATCCCATTATAGTTGCAAAAATATGTGTTTGTCAATGTGTTTTTATTTTCAAGTTGCAAAAAATATAAAAAGAAGAAAAAGAAATTAAAAAGAATGATTTGTGATTTTAATCTTAAAAATCAATTTTAAGATTAAAATGGCAAATGTTTATATTTTATTTGTGTTTTCGATTTTTAATCGAAGTATGCATTATGTTTTTAATTTTAATTAATTTGAAAAATTAATTAGAAGGGATTAATTGAGAAAATTTGAGAAAAATAGAGAAAAGGATTAAATTGAAAATAATTGAAAGTAAAAGAAAATTAGAAAGGAAGGAGGGACCTGATTGAAAACGGACCTAAAGAATTGTGGGTCAAAATAGAAATTTCAAAACTGCTGAGGAGGAAAACAGAAGGGCCAGAAAGAAGAGGCCAAGTCGTTTTGGTTTAATGAAAAACAAAAAAAATTAAAAGAGAACAGACGGAAACGGATTGAACTGAAGAGAAGAAACAGTCGAAGGTTAAACAGAAAGCCTTCGAAATTGAATCAAAGAGGACCCTAACGAAGATTGTGAACGAAAGAGGAGAGGGAGACAGAATGGGAACAGTGAACCGACGGAGAGACAACGGCTTCTGAAGGAAGCTACCCTCGACAAACTCTGAAGGATGACGACAGAACCTGAAGACAGACGAAGAAAAAGGAGGCTCGAAGCAGAGGAAGAAATTGAAGGCTGAAGGGACTCGTCGACGGCTCCAGTCAGAGAGGAGACGTGGCCAACCAGAGGCCACGGGTGCTTCCCTTGAAAAGGGAAGAAACGTCTTCAGTCAAGGGAGAGAGGATTTTCGAGGGGAGATAGAAAAAATCTGGAGAGAGTTCTCTGGGAAATTGTAAGTTCTCTGTGTTAGATTTAGGGTTTACGTTTTCTGTTCTTAAGAAATTGGGGAAAACTATTGTATGTAATTGGGTTTCTGTACTCCAATTAGGAATTGGGGCTTCTGTTATATAAATTGGGGTTTTATAAACAGAAATTAGAACTAGGGATTTGTTATTGATGCTGTAAAGATCAATAATTATTTGTAAAGACTTCTGGAATTGGAATAAAAGCTTAGATGAATTCCTGAGGTATTTTTCCCGTTTCTTGTTTAATTCCATTTAAGTTTTTGTTTCTGTTCCAAATGGCATGTGTTATCTGGGAACCAGACTGAATGTGTGCTTCTGTATAATCTTGTGTTGATGATTTAAGCTTGCATTTTGAGAATATTAATTGTGGGATCATTGAGGTTTTTGTTTAATGCCATCTGCTATGTACCTTTGGTCTTTGTTCAGTGTTTTATGCCTTTCTTTTTTTAGTCTAGTTGGTGAATATTATTGTATTTAAATGCTGTGTTGAATGTTGTATATGGCCTGTTTATGTTTCCGCATCAATATTCTATTTCAAAACTTTCTGTTAAGCTTTCTGTTGGGCTGTTTGTGTGGCATTAACATGTTGAGAATGTTTCTGTTGTCATTCATTGTTGTTCTGGAATCAGTTAGATAAAAGTACTGGCTTAGGTTCTGCTTAATCCTGTTTGAGTTGTGTTGATTTTCTGTTTTGTTCCCTCCTTTCTGAAGTATCAGTTTGGAATTTTTAGCATTCTGTTTGCTTGTTGAATACATTGATTCTGAGTTTGAATGCTAGTGGAAACCGGGGTTAGCCAGTTAGAGCTTGCCATGAATCAGCTTGTTGATTATTTAGGTTGTTCTCTATGTTGAGGAAGTTTATATTGAGACTGCTCTTGCTGTTGATTATTGTGGTTATTGTTGTTGCTGGGTATATTTGGTCAGCTATGTTATTTAAGGTATGAGATTCATGACTTTGATGTATTGGTGTTATTAGTTGTCTGGATTGGAATAAATAGACTGTTGGCTCTTGTTCTAATCATGCATTCCAGTGCTGATCTATGAACATGGCTAGCATCCATTACCCATGTGTATAACCCTTCTGTTGAATCCAACCATTCACTATCAGATTGTACATAAGGGAGTCATTCTTGGCAAAAGGCTCTAAGTTGAGGCAGCCCCTCAACATTACTTCTCTATTTGAAGTTGGTTGAAGTTCATTGTTTGTTGCATTACTAGCTGTTACTCCAGAACTGAAGTCAAGTAATTTGAGCCTGCTGTAGTTGGATACCTGGCCTTGTTGTATTTCATCTTTACTTGCCTCTATAGTATTTCAGTTTAAGTCCAGGACTGTATTGGATCATTTCATGTGTGAGTTGTAGCATCCATGTTTAGGCATTTTAGTGTTAACAAAACTCTAATGATAACCTAGGTTATGGATATGCATACTGCTGCCATGGTTTTTGTTTGTCTTTGTTTGCTTCTTGCTGTTCTCCAATCAATCTGCAGTCATGTTACTTACTGCCTCTAGCTGCTCAAAGGTTTACTTAACTCCTCATGCATGAACAATGCTTGGAATAGGAATAGTTTTTGAGGAAAAATGCATATAAAGGGGTCTTTTAGTAATTTGGCATGTTAGGAGGGCTAGAATGATAATTTTTTCATGTGCTGGTTCATGGTGAATGTTTTTGTATGTCATGTGTGCTGTTTGGCCTTGTGGCATAAATGAGGGGCAGATTTGTAAATTTGATAAAGTTGAGGTATCAAAACTGTAAATTCTGCACAAATGTCTCCAAAATGCTGTATTTGCATATTTTGTTAATTAATTGAACACTTGGCATGAATCTGTGGCTACTTTGATGAAACTTGCCAATTGGGGGCAATTTGGTAATTTTCCAAATTTCGGGGACTAAAATCGTAATTTTCCAACTTTGAGCAAAATTGATAATTTGGTATGTTCTATATGTTTATAAACTGTTTTGAGACTGTTTTCATAATAAAAATGACTTTTGGGGCTATTTTGTAATTTTGCAAAATATGAGGGCTAAAATGTAATTTTTCATATTTTGCTTATAATTGTCAAATTGATATGTTTAATATGTTTTAAATGTTGTGTTGTGTTGTTTCAATGTTTTATGTGCTAAAGTGATAATTTTCCCTTTCGGGGGCATTTTTGTAATTTTCATGAAGTCCGAGGACTTAATTGCAATTTTTCTGTGTATTGCCTTCAATTGCTATTTTTGGGCGCTGGGTTTAAATTTGGGTATCATTCGGGTAGAATGTAAATTTAGGAATCGATTTGAAATTATTTTCTCCGGAAATCGGAGAAAGAATAATTTAAAATTAAGGGCCGTTTTATTTTCCGCAATTTAAATTCAGCACTTTATCGCTTTTCGTTATGTGATTTTTACAAACGCTTTTATCACCGAATTAGAAACATCAATAGTTGTTTTTTCAAAATAAATCAGTCTTAACTTTAATTTTCGGAAAATCGAATTTGGTTTCAGAGGCCGGTTAATCCGGGCGTTAGTCGAAATGAAATTTCGGCTAACGTACCCTACCCACTTACCTGAATCTTTGGTTCGGATTTTTTGCCTTTATCCAAAAATAAAAACGGAGTCAAATCTTTTTGGTTTTCTAAAAACCGGTTCGCGAAATGGGTGGCGACTCAAAATGATTTTAAGACCGACTAGTTCGGCATTGCAACCTCAAAATGGTTTATCGCCTGTTTTCCTGAATCAAAAAGAAATTTTGCTTAACCTCTCCCGGTTCCCCGAAACGAGCCAGGCGAGGACCGACCGTTGGCGGTTTGAAAAATCGGGTCGTCGACAATTTCTTACCTTGCCTATCAGATAAAATCCTAGATATATCTCATTACTTCTCTTAAGATCTTGAAAACTGAAATAGTAGAAATAGAGAAAACAACTATTTTTCTAACAACATCAGTTTTTCTTCTTAAATTCACATATAGTACAAATTCTAACTTCAGTTTTAATTTTTCTTTAAAAAAATTTAAATTAAATTTATGTTTTAATTTTTTTTACTTTCTCAAATTTTTTGTATACAATAAACTCTTCTCTACTTTTAAAGTAGAAGGCGAATTTTTTGTGTACAATAAACTCTTCTCTACTATAAAGTTGGAGTACATTACAAGATGAGAGAAATCCATTGTACTTTTTCCACTTTTTTTCTCTTTGTTTTAAAATTTTTACCCTAAATAATTTTTCTTTTTTTCTTTACTATTCCGTTGAAACTATTCGAGTGTGCATTATGAAAGTAGGTTTTGAATTTGTTGATTATTTTATTTCAGTGGTCAAATCATGTTGGTAATTTTTTATGTGGTGTGTAATGATTAGATGGAGAAAGTATTTTGAAGTAAAAGTGAAGAAATATGAGTTTTTGTTAATAGAAGATTTTTTTTTTTTAAACAAGAGGAATATACTTTATAATTTTTTTAGGATATTTAATAAATTTTTAATTTTCATAATTAATAATCTGAATTTTAGAAATATTATATATAATATTTCTAAAATTTAGATTATTTTTCAAATCTACACATTACAAAATAAACTTAGTATAAGATAAATAGGGGCACTCTGTGGTAATGATTACTCTGATATGTGAGCTAATTTAGAAATTTGAATGATTTTTACGTTTTGTGTACATTTTCACGACATGTGGATTTGAAAGCAGAAATTTTTATAGACATGTTGAAAATTTTCAAAGCTTGTGGTTTTCTAGCTATTTAATTAAATTAATTAGTATATTTTTGTTTAGTACATATTACAATAACATTTAATTTTAAGATATAAAATTAGAAAATATTATTTATTACAAATCACTTAATTGATGTAACAATCATACTTATATTTATACATCATATAATATGTCATTTTTTAACACTAAACGTAACAAACACCACCAATAACAACATACCAAATATCAAACATAATAGTTTACAAATCATAATTTACAATCTTATTAACTTTTACAAACCTATTTACTACAAACCAATAATTATATCATTTATAATTTACATACCAAAAACTTAAAATTAACAATTACAAAACATTATATAAACCAAAATGTATATACCACTAACATATGATGCAGTACGAGGGAAATAGGTTTAGACTTCAACTCCGACCTATGAAAATGCTGGTGAAGTACTACACTTCACTCAAGATGCAAACCTGAAAACATAAATTGCAATTTTGATGAGTCGCCTACTCAGTAAGTGTAAACTAAAACAATTTGAAGACAAACCAATATTCATATTATCATAATAACAGCTAAAACTGCATAGTTCATATTCTCATATTAATCATCGAAACGTAGCAATATATAAATGCAGATGACATGTAATTCCATTAGTTTCGTTGTGATCCATCCGGTCAATACTGTTCCGGGAATTTCACATAACATATAACAAATGACTGGTTAGTAACATAGACGTGAATGTTTCATAAGTCCATTTCATATTCATATATTGACTTGAAGGTCTATCTGTAACCATATATTAATCCGAAGATATATCTTGTAACATCCTCTACTTATACTCTTATGTCATAAGACATGCTATATTTTTTTTTTAAAACACCATGTTGCATTCTCTTCTTAAATCTGCTAATGACTTTAACATATATAACACATATATGAATATGTCATCCACATCACCCATGTATAGTATTTGGCCTCTCTATTAAACATATATTAAACTATAATGACATACATAATCATGTCATTCAAATCATGCATGTATAGCATATGACATCTCTTCTCTTTTACCTTTAACTGTGGTTAATCATGTAATTCTCTAT
>CANUEY010236791.1:0-10893 GCA_948099555.1 Croton setiger
AATTTTTTATTGGGGTAACCTTTTTTTGGTTTTGGATAACCCCCCCCGCTCCTTTTTTAACGTTTGGGCTTCCCACAAATACTTTTCCCCCCCCCCCCCCCCCCCCCCCAAAAAAAAAAAAAACTATTACTCTTACTTTCAATCGTATAAACTCATCCCATAATGAAGTTTAATTCATTTAATAACCCAGTTAGTTGGGGTTATTTTAATATACTATTCATATCATACCAAAACAATATTTACTAAACTCTTAGTTTAATAAAAAAAAATATTTACTAAACTCTTAGTTTAATAAAAAAAAACAATATTTACAAACTATAAACTAAACAAAAAAAATTCCTAAATATTTTCTTATAATAATAATATAAGAAAACTAAAACAGGAAGAAATAAAAGTGAAAAATAAGAAAGTAATCTAAGAATAGAACTTGTAGTTCTTGGCTTGAAGAATAATTTGCCTTAGTGCACCAATCGGAGCTAAAACCATCAAAAAAAAAATATATGTGCATATCAATTAGAAAATGACAAGTAATTAATTAACGAACTAATTTTAATTTTAATTAAATATAAAATGCTTATATATACCCAATTTGCAAGCCAAGATAAGCCTAATCTCGTGGGTTTGTATATTGCAAGCAACATGATGCAAGGAAGCTGCAAAACGAATGATTAATTAGATAATTTTGAAATTATTAATATAGAAGATTATGAAGGGTTTTATTTTACATAGTAAGTGGTAGGAGCAAAAGCAAATCCTCCAAAGAATGGGATCATTTCACAATAAAATTATTAAACCTTGTTCACTACATGTAATTAATTAATGTAAATAGTAATTAGAAAAATACTTACCACCACATGAAGTTCTACTTATAAACCAAAGAATCAAGCTTGGTTTGAATTTCATTTTTATTATTAGAAATGTTTCAATCCCAAAAATCTATATGCAAAACATCATATTTAGAAATTTTTATATTCTGTGTCTATATTAATTAGATGTAAATATACCTGATAACTTCCAATGACAACGAATAAATTAACCATAGCAATGAGCCTACGAGGTTTTTCGAGTGAAATAAGGATTGTCATCTACTTCCTTGCCAAAAAGCAACAGGAAAATAACACAATGCGACAGCTACATAGGCAACGACAACGCCTTTCCACATGGGAAGGTTTTTCAGGTGATGAAGGACTTGTAGCCTGAATCTCCAAAACGACATTGTGTCCTGCAAATGCAAATGCTACATCTCCTAATGCACTAAAGAAGTTGAATGTTCGTCCTATTGAAGTTGGATGCTCTTGGTTCATAATTCACATTTGGTTGAATCCCTTTATCCGCTCAAGCTATCCAACCAATGGTCGAGTAACTATAAATTTTTATATAATCATGTAAAAAAATAATAAATTATGCACCTTAGGACGTAATGGCTGCGAGTAACGAGACAATAGTGTGTACAGTGCTGCCCTATGAATCTTCGTTCTACCATCAATTGCTGAGGTACCACCACCCATAATCCTAATTTTTCACCAAATGCATGTTGCCCTAACTCGTGGTACCTATCAAACTTTTTGCCATAAGTGTAATTACCCAGGATAGCACCATAACGACTGCACCGGGACCCCTAAAATTCAACCAATTTTAAATTATATTAGTTCATTTTCGACTTTGATAATAAATCAGAGTTCAAATCGTCCTCAAATCTTGAAAAAAAAAATATTACTTAGTTTGACGCAAAAATGAATAACAGAGAAAATGAATATAAGTTGAGACATGGCGAAAGGGAGGCCTAGAACACCAGCACCAACCATGGCAGTGACATTACCATTTTGCATTTCTTGACTTAGTAATTGGAAGCCAATCATTCAGATTTTGCACTGCTGCTTGTTTGTTGTTATCCACTTGAATTTGCTCCATCACTTGGCTACTTTTGCTTTACCAAACAAATATTTGAAGGCTCCTCAATCCCAAATTAATATTTCGCTCGACAGATTGGAGTTTATTTCGGGTATGGATAATAACGGCGGCAGCGTGTTTGTTTCCTCCTCAAACTTTACCTTTTTCAGCTTTTACTTATATTTTTTTGTAAATATTTTACGAAATCCCCCAGAAAAATTATTGAGAGACATACTACATGCTTTATTGAGTATGCAATTGGTATATATATGTACGGATGATTATGGGTTTGACTGATATATATTTGGATAAATTAGATAAGTCAAAGATAATTATAGTAATTTTGAATTGATGAATCTTATTCGATGTTTTGAGAAAGACTGAATTTTGCATCAAATAATCTGCTGAAAAGAAAATATCCAAATATAAATATATGATTTCGCAGTAATCATTTGAGAGTTTTTGTTATTTCAGTACTTTAGTCAAAAAAATAAAGCATTTAAAAGGATTCATTTGCGTTTAGCTTAATACAATAATGTAATCTAACTTTGGATTTTAAGCAAGTTCTGAAATTCAACTACTTACACTATTTTTTAGTCAATTTTATATTTATCTTTATTTAATTAAACTTTAAATAAATATTAATAAAGAATCTACAGCTGAACTTTCTAATTTTACAAGTTATAAATATTGTTACCAAACAGCACCATTGTGTTTTCAGAGCAGGCCTAAGCTACAAGCTAATAAAAAGACTGGAAAATATAATAATAATACTCAAAAAAAAAAAAAAAAGGAACTGTAAATACATATCAACTTAGTGGTGCTTTGGATTAATGTCAACAGCCACCTCAGAGAGGGAATTAAATCTAAACATCTATACAAAGGAATATGATATGAGTGGCTCTATTCAGAACTAAGAAAGCCCAAAAAACGATTACGGCTAAAAGAACACTTGACTGCATAGCAGGAGACTCCCTGAATGAATTCTCTGCTGTTGATTCCATCTTTCAAGCAGAAAATCTTCTTCACTTTGAATCTTCAGATACTCATCCACGTCAAATTTTGATCTTGTTGCAGTTGGTGAACTTTGGCTATCTTGACTTCCAATTTCCCCAAATCTATTTCGGGTGACTACGCCGGTATTTGAAGAATAACCATCGATTCCTGGACTCCAACTCCCACGGCTACTGATGGAATGGTTACTTGATTCTCGCACAGGGATGCCGCCCTATTACCGGGTGGAAAAAGAATGCAGAGAGATTGAGCAGCAAATTGGCTTAAACAAGATAACATTGGAAAGCAAAAGGTCAAATCAAATATTACCTTAGATAATTTTGTTTCTGGAGTGGCCATTGGCTCTGTTTTCTTGCCCGATAGAGGAGAGGCATCATTAGAAGTTTCCCACTGTAACCAAGGCAATACAACCCCATCCATTTCACCAGGAAAATACTTGGCCAGTGCTGGGCTTTGGAAATTTTGTGACTTCGGTATTCCTCCTAAACTTGAACTTGTATCGCTCCTTTCCCCATCTAAGGATGAGATATCAGTATCTTCAACATTCGAAATGAAATCTTCAATATATTTCTCTGCCTCCTCTGTCAGTCTCTTAGACATCCTGTTTCTGTCATTGCTTTTCTGGAGAATAAATTACATATTGTTTAATCAATATTGAAGTCTGTGTTCTGTTTAGCACAGATGTGACTTTGAAAGGAAGGATGCAGAAGAGATTTTGTACCTTTCGAGTTCGCCCTGGTCTTTCCTCAACACTGTTATTTGGCTCTGGAAGCAATTCCTTGACAATCTTTGAAAGTTCCCTCCCATGCTGCTCCTCCAGCAATATTTCTGATAATAAATCTTGTTTGCGTTTCTCAGACTGTTTCATGAAAAAGATCAATAAGACAAAATTCACTCAGGCACCTTCATATCATGCAATATAGGGAACAAAGACTAGTGAATTCTGTCCTACTTCTTTCTTTCTTTTTTTCCAAATTATCATACTTTGTCTAAGTTACCAGTCTTTCAATCATGTGTTCGAAGTTCAAACCACAAAATCACAGAAAGGTTAAATCTTCCACATGTGATTGTAAACTTCTGATATTAACTAATCCTATTTTAATGGATAAAGCAAAATGTGATCGTTATGCACTAATTTTAAAGGATACAGGAATAGGATCTTCCTAAAAGAAGTGGTTTGGACAACTATATATACACACACAACAACAACAACATCCTCGGAAAGAAATCAGTGCGTAGAGCAAAGTAGGGATTTCTAATTCTAATGTTATACATGTTTGCAATGAAAAGTACCCACTACCCACTGAATAAATCGACAAATTTCACATTCATACCAGTTCCAACTTTGTTGCATAATTCTTTCGAATTGTAGAAACAGCCTGAAGAACATCGGAACTATCGGATTGCAAATTGTCATTCCTAGCTAAACCAGCGGTAGTTGGTCTTTTCATGCCCTGCAAAAGTTTCAAGGAAAATTTGATAAGTCCCAGCAAGTCTTGAGTAACCAGGCAACAAGTTTTTACACATGATAAAGGACATTAGAAATTAGACTCATAAGATGAAAAATTACAGACTTGTCCAAGTTCCACTTTGATTTCTTCTACTGCATTCCTTAGTTCTTTTCGCATTGCTTCATACAGCCCACTGTTCATATCATCAGCAGTGGGATGCTCAGCCTAAAGAACAGAAAGGACTGGCAGTAAGTGCCATATGTAAAGAGAAGGCAAGTTGTGTGACCAACTAGACACTACGAAACACATCATTACTATCTACTATAAAACTGCCAATATTAATATCCAACCTTCTTCTGTGCGTAAACTGCTCGTATTGTTTTCTCAATGCCATAGGGATGAGAATCCCTTCCTTCATCATCAGTTAGGACTGACGAGTGGCTCTGAAAGGACCAAACATTTAAATTTATTTCAGTTCAGGAACAACTAATATAAATAAACATAAAAATAAAACATAAACATGCATACAAAACCAGGTGTTCAATGAATCAAGCCAGACTGTCAGGTGTCAGCTTTTATATACACAATCCATGATTGATATCCCCCCAAATTATCATATGTGAAATTCATAAATACAAAACATATTGTAGATAAAAAGGCTTACAGAATAGCCATCATGGTACTTCAAATCTTTTTGGCTAAGCGATCTTCTGAGTCCTTGTCTATTATTTGAAGCAGGTGTCCTATTTGATGCAGGCACCTGTCTGCTTCCACCATTTGAACCCTTCAAAGAAGCATGGTTGGCTGAATTCTGGGAATGCTCTAAATCACTCTGCCATTTCAGGGAGAAAAAAGCATATCAAAACATATAAGTTCTTTTTCTAACCCACCCCTCTCTTCTTTTTCCCTCTTCCTCTTTTTATCCCAAAAAAAAAAGGCTTTTTTTTTTTTTTTGCATAAATTAAGATTAAGCATTTAATTTGAACAATCGATTTTACTGTGATTCCTTATATGCATGTATATTAATATTAGATGTCATTTCTAAAAAAATTAAATGGAACAATTATAGACTTCTATATAATAATAATAAAAAAAAGAAAAATTATTGATAACAAAGCATTGAATCGTTTATATTAGATAATTAACAAATTTAATAATATGTGCTTCCAAAAGGGGAAGTAGCCTATAATTTGAGAATTAAAAAGGAAAATTAGCATGAATCACAGCTAATTTGACAAATTTTAACTAGCTAAGTATTCATGTACATGTGCAGAGCATAATTAATGAGCAAACAACACATTTCTCAAATTTAAGCTACATGAAAAATGCAAAAGAAATTACAATGGAATACAGTCTATTCTACCTAATCAACCGATTTTCACATATGAGCTAGTGCACAAGTAATCAACAATATAAACATTATTTAAACTACCTGTACTGCACAAACTAAAAGTTCCAAATAGAGTCCCTCAGATAGTAATACCATTAGGGGAAAAATCTTTGATGTTCAGCCTAATTCCTGAAATTAGGAATATTTCTAACCCAATCCAAGAATGCACATAATTCATGTTCACATTAGCATTTGATACAAATGCAGCCACAGGGCAGAAGCATCAAATCATCATTTGGTTGTTATGAATTAAGAAAATGTAGGATAAATATTAACGCACCACTTATAATGCGTTTAGGGAAAAAAATTAACCTAATCTGAGCAAATCATAATGCAAAGCTAGAATCTTTAGATGAGAGAATATTTATCCCATATTAATAACCATATTCAAAACGAGTAACAGACTAATGGAACTGGAAACAAGTAAAATTTCACCTCAGAATCACTAATTTGACATCGAACCACTGAAACAGATCGCCGCCGTCTCGAATTATTTTCCGAATTGACCCGTCCCCCACCAGTAACTTTTCCTACACTAACTTTCGAGCTATGCCTCGACACAGACCTTCCTCTCCTCTGAGACACGCACATTCTATCCCCAGAGGCGACTTCGTCATTCCTTGAAGCAGAACGACCACGATCACCAGAACTAAAGAACTTAACAGCGAGATCATCAAGCGTAATATCTGGGAACCCCGATCCTCTCACAGTATTAACAAACCTTCCTCTTGGAACTAGGGCCTCATCGGGGAAATCATCTCCAGGAGCAAGCAAAGGTCGGGAGAACCGACTTAGACTCCGAGAGCGACGGTGCGAAGACACAGAGCTACTCCGAGTTGAAGAATAAGAGTCATCAGTGGCGGCGGCCGGAGTAGAGGATTTAGCAATAGGGGTTCGTTTAGTGGTGGACTTGAACGCCGAAGTCGCCATGTGAAGAAGAAGAAGAAACAAACGGCAATAGAAAGTAGAGTTGTAGAAGGAAACAGAAATGGAATTAGGTGGGCATAAATGCTAATTTAATCAGAATCAGCATTTTGATTTGGAGTATTAATGGTAATTGATGAATTTGGTAAGAAAAAGGAGGAGCTCACGAGGAATGCAGTTGGTACTGATAATGAAGGGAGAGAGGAAGTTGAAGAAGAATATTGGCGGAGAGATCGAAATTTGGGGAAAATTTTGAAAATGGTCTCTACGTATATATTTCTTCTAAATTACCAGATCTACCACTGTCTCGGTCAATTTCTTGGACCAGCACTGGTCAAACCGCCGGCAGCCGTCTGTATAAACGGTTTATATATATATATATATGGCATGGTTACTGATTTTTTTTTAAGTAAAATTATTTGTAAATTTAAATTTAGGCACTTTTAAAAATTAATATAGGTATCATCATATTTAATTAATTTTATTTATATTTTACGTAAGTACACAATGTAAGCTTTATGATGAAATTTCTTACCACTTAGCTACTGCTTGACTCTCATTAATTTTCTTTATTCACATCACATATACTACCTTCATTTACAAAATTTAGAGACTTTCACTGTTGATTAGCTTTTTGGACTTTATATTTTATGATAAAAATGCCCCCAAAAGTATGAGAGAGATGAAGTTTTTGTACAGAAATTATCTGATTATCTGAATGTGCTGATAGGAAAAATAACAAAAAAAATTGATGGTACGTCACCAGTAACAAAGTTGGGAAAGGCGAGAAAGATGGATTTTCTATAGCTTTTTATTTTTTGCTGCAACTTGAAAATAAGACGGGATTTTGATCTCTAAAATGGGGAAAATTTGAAAAGATTGCAACCAAAACATGAAACCAGTTTTTCCACCAAATAAGAAATGTTTGAAACCTTTTAAAAATGTAAATTTTGAACAACAAAATCTTTTTAATACATAGACAGACAGAAATCAAAACATAAATAAACTTTTTGAAACACATAAAATGAACAGGGAAGAAGTTGATGCAATCCAAGTTATGAGATGGAATAAAAGGAAAAATATTTCATTGACAACTATAATTCTAGTGCAAGCATTATTTCATTGACAACTCATTAAATAATCTCAGAAGTTATGACCAAGTGCTCCATATCTAGATATCTTATTTTAAGATCATGGCAAAGGGAAAATGTGGGGATTCAAATTCAGTATCCAAAGTTTAAACAAGGGGAAGGAAAAGGACATATGTAGATAAAGTTGCTGTAAAGGCTATTTCTCTATCTAGAAGACAATCAGTTAGATGCATTGTTTGCTGAGTTGGGTTCATCTCCATCAATGGTTCACAAATGGATTCAGAGAGGAGAAATAAAGGCTCATTCCAATGCAATTAAGCTCTACTTAAGGAAGAAACAGAATTGCTATAGTCAATTTCTGCCTTTCAATACTTGATGAAAGTACATTACTAACTAATCTCTCTTTTGTTGGAATGCAATATCATACACATTGATGAGAAATGATTCAATATGTCTAAAGAAACATAAAAGTATTATCTATCTTTTGATGAAGATGAACCTTTAAGAATTTGTCAAAAGAAGAAACTCATTCCGAAAATAATGTTCTTTAATGCAGCATCTAGACCTACCTTTGATGCCAATAGGGTTGTCACCTTCGATGGTGAAATAGGAATTTGGCCTCAATTAAAGAACCAGCAAAAAAGAAATCAAAAAATGGGATGGTTCGAACTATCGTCACTAAACCCTTAGCATCAGTTAATAGGGATGTTACTCGATCAATGATATGCACCCTTCTGGCGCAAGGTATATTTTTGACTTTCATTGCAGCAATACTTTTGGAGATGATTTGTACAGGGATTAGGAGTAAACCATTTGGATGTGGTTGGATTATTTTGAACATATGCAATTTGTTTAGTTTAAATGGTGCATCTTTACTATATGCACTCTTTTTTTTTCATAAGGTATACTTTTGAAATTGTAAATTGACAATACTTTTGAATATTAGTTATTTTCATATAAATGGTGTAACTTTTATTTTATGTATCATTATTTGCCCTATTATTCCTTTAGTGTATTTGAATTTTTATCTGTTGTCATTGCATAGACATATTGTGTGTTAATACTGCAATTTTGATTTCAATTTTATGAAGGGGAGTTGAAAATTTCATTTTTCACCTTTTTGATATACAATTTTAATTTTTAGAGCTGAGCATATTTTCGTAAAATTATTACTAGTCATTTTCTCATTTTAGGTGCACATTGGACTATATGCACCATTTCATATTTAAGGGTGCATTTCTTTATTCTTTCACACATTTCATGAAAACATGACATAAATTCAAAAAGGTTTATTCTAGTAAGTTGGCTGCATTTTCAAACAAATTACACTCATACTCATATTATATACATTAGTAAACGACTTTTCATTGGCCAAACAAAGCGCTTTATTTCTCTACAACAATTGTTGTGTTAATCTGACATATACAGATAAAGTAATACACCATAAACACTTTAATACACTAAAAGATAAGGGGTAAAATAGTCTTTATTTGACAAAAATTATAAAAGTCTCTATATTTTAGAATCACCCGAAATGAAAAAAAATATCTACATTTATGAATGGTAGTAGTATAAAACTAAAACATATCTTAAAATACTTGCACATAAACAAAATTTTATGTCATACATATTATATATTGTTAGATTATATAGAGTTTATTATTAAAAAAATTAAAATTTTGATTTATAATCTTTTAATTAATCAAGAATTATTGTTATAAAAAAAGTTTAGTTTTCTCCTTTTTCTTGTGAGTTATCTGATGATTTGAGTCATTATCAAATTTTTTTATTGGTGACTATCTTTGATTGGTTCTCATTATTTTTATTTTGTTTCATCAAATTTTTGTTTTCTCTTTAAATTTAATTTTTTATTTATTTTTAATTAGATTACCAATGATTATTCATATTTGAATTTTAATTTCTTACCGTTTATTTAGTTAGATCTAGTTTAATAATGGGTTGTTATTCATTCATTGATAATAAGTTCCTAATTTGATTATTCATTTGGTTCTCATCATCTAATTTTAAATAAAGTCCTCATAACTTTTTCTTTTGTTTCATTTTATTCTCCAATTTTCATATTTCCTCTTATATCTATTTACTTAAAATCATTTAATATTCCATTCTATTCATTTGAAAGAGTTTTTATTTCATCTTAATCGGTCTTGAATGTAAATTGTATCCTGTACGGAGGTCTTCGGTTTACAAAAAAAAAACTAGTACCGTCCTCCATTAAAATTTAACTATACAATCATTTTTGCAAATTTCATATACAGTCGAGTTCTGTAAGGACACACATTCCACTATAAACTACTTCTAAGCATGCACTTTCACTATTCATCCTTAACTTCAACAAAGAATCAACAAACGGATAACAATCATTGTCACAGTACACTACCTAGGTAGTCACCATATCGGCATAATTCCCGCCAGAAAATTAAAATCGCGCAAACACACAAATAGAGCTGCAAACGAGTCGAACCGTTATCCACTCGATAAAACTCGACTCGAGCTCGGATCGATAATAAACGAGCCGAATTTAAGCCGAATATTCAGGCTCAATTCGAGCCGAGCAATTATGCTTGCGAACAACTCATTTAAAAAAACTCACGAACAACTCATTTAAAAAGGCTCGCGAACAGCTCATTGATAGGCTGCTCGTTATATAAGTTCACGACATCAAAATGTCGTTTTAATACCAAACTAAAAAAATATGTTTCAGCCAAACCACCAGTCTCCTCACTTTATTTTTTAATATTTCATTTTTTTTAAATTGCTATTTTAATTTTATCGCTCAAACGGCATTAAAAATGAATTTTCTTAATTTTTAACTAATTCTTAACGAATTCAAATACGAGCACTAGTGTTGACGCTTAATTTTTGCCCCAAAAAGTACCAATGATGACAAAAATGCCAACAGCTCGATGAAATGTCCAGAAGTTCCGTAAACAGCTCTCGTTCGCTCAAAATCCCAGAATGTTTTAAGTGTTCTTCTCCTCAAATTATTTTAATTAAGAAATTCCCTTTTCTCAAAAAAAATAATATTTGCTTAAATCTTTGTTTTTAATTTTTGATTTTTAAGAAAAGATACAAAAAAGAAAAATTTCTAATTTTATTCAAATTTCCCTTTTTG